>PVKA01026938.1:0-31108 GCA_004027165.1 Ctenomys sociabilis
AAAAAAAAAAAAAAAAAAAATTCAGTAATCAAGCTGGGCATGGTTGTGGACACCCATAATCCTAGCTCTTGGGAGGCTGAAGCAGGTGATTTTGAGGCCAGCCTAGACAGCGTAATCAGTTCAAGGCTAGACTAGGCTACATAGTGAGATCTTACCTCAAAAACAAAATAAAAACAAACTGTAATCATAGCAGAATGAGAAATTCAGCAGGTAAATGTAAATAGCATCTCCCAACCAAATACCTCAAAGAGCTTAAAACTGAAAGTGCCCTGTGGAGAAGAGCCCAGACCCCCAGCGCCCACAGCAGCGATCTATCTCAGGCTCGCCACCTCAGGTGCTGCCAGGCCCTCAGCCCAGTCTGACTGCCATGCCCCTGCCTGGAGCCTGCTCTCCTCTAAAGCGTGCTGTGGGCAAAACCGCCCTGAACTTCAGGGACTCTGAAGCCTGATTTCTCAGCGAAAACAGCTGGCAGTAAACAGTGATATTTAGACTAGGTTCCTCTGAACCCAAAAGGACATCTGAAATCCACAAGCACATTGAGCTCCAGACAAAGTCCAACACTGGAACCCTGAAACAGAAGTATTGGATGTCTTTATTTTATTTTATTTTTATATATGATATCAGGGATTGAACTCTGGATCTTGTGCTTGCCAGGCAGGCATATATGCCACTGAGCTATCTCCCCAGTTCTGGATGTCTTTCTTTAAAAAGGGGACCCCTTTTCTTTATATATGTAAGTAAATCACAAAATCAAATTTTTTTGTTAAACACTGTTGAACAAAATAAAAAAATTAACAATGTTAAATTTAAATTTTAACAATGTTTAATAAAATAAAGCAAAATAAAAACATGTATAGAAAAGATAGGAGACTGGGGAGATAGTTCAGCATCTAAGCGCCTGCTTGGCAAATGCAAAAACCTGGGCTTGATCCCAGGTATCCCTGCTGTGCCCTCCCTGGAACCTCCAGTACACCATGCTGGCCACCAAAAGTGGGTGTGGTGGTACACACCTATAATCCCAGAACTGGGGAGTCTGAGACAGGAGGCTCACTACAAGTCTGAGCTGCATAGGGAAACCTTGTGCCAAATAAATGAATAAATAAATAAATAAAATATTAGAAAATAGGAGATTTTCATTATAAATATAACTGGAAAAACAGTCTTACTGATTAGAATATATGAAAATGTCTACAAATTAGTAAAAGAAAAATACTAGAAAAATGATCAAAAAATATGAACAGGCTCCAAACAGAAAAGTAATTTCAGATGGCTCAAGAGCTCATGATGGAGCCGGGCGTGGTGGCGCATGCCTGTAATCCCAGCACTAGGGAGGCTGAGACAGGAGGATTGTTGTGAGTTCGAGACCAGCCTGAGCTACAAAGTGAGCTCGAGGCCAGCCTCAACTGCATAGTGAGACCCTGTCTCAAAAAGACAAAAAAAAAAAAAAAGAGCTCATGATGAATTTCAACCATACCAGGAAGCAAACAAATTCAACCTAAAAGCATAGTTGCATAGTCATTAGAATAATGAAAATTAATGACTTGAATAAGTCAAAGAACCCACAAGGCTGTCCAGCAACTTTCAAACAGTATTGTTAGCAGTGTATAATCACAAGAACCCCATACAGGAGCTAATAAAGTTGGAAAACTACAAAAAAAAAAAATTTTTAAAGCCAGGCATGGTGGAGTAGTCCTGTAATCCCAGCACTTGGGAGACTGAGGCAGGAGAATGTGAGGCTACATGGTGAGTTCAAGGCCAGCCCAAATTACACAGCAAGATCATGTCTCAAAAAAAAAAAGAAAGAAAGAAAGAAATGAATATATATGGTACTATGACAGTCCAAAAGTAGAAGGCTTTCTAATACAGATTTTGTAATTTAAATTAAGTATTTTAAATGAAATTCCCATTTGAGCAAGCAGTAAAAAAGTCTTCTGCACCAAAACAAGAGAGACCTAGAGAGGGCTGAACTATAAACAACTTGCTGAACCAAATACAGACTTATAGCTATTGACTAAATACCATTAAAGAGACAAGTAGGGTGGGCCAGATCCAGATAGCTCAGCAGACTACAGCAGGTGCAGCAACTGAGGTTTGACCCCTGGCCTGCCATGCTGGCCCCACCCCCAAGGCTCACTGAGCCAGTGACTGAGACTGGTCATGATGGCATGGCTGCCTGTAATCCCAGCACTTGGGAGGCTGAGAAAGGAGGATCACTATGAGTCCAATCTGTGTAGTGAGACCTCATATTAAACACATTTAAAAAAAAAAATAATTTTAGCCGGGCGTGGTGGCGCATGCCTGTAATCCCAGCACTCGGGAGGCTGAGGCAGGAGGATTGTTGTGAGTTCGAGACCAGCCTGAGCTACAAAAGTTAGTTTAAGGCCAGCTTGAATTGCATAGTGAGACCCTGTCTCAAAAAAAAAAAAAAAAAAAAAGACAAAAAAATAATTTTAAATACTTCATTTTTTAAAATTGTTTTATATTTTACTCCATTCTTTTTTTTTTTATGCAGTACTGGGGATTGAACTCAGGTCCTTGTGCTTGCAAGGGAAGCGATTATTCCACTGAGCCATCTCCCGGGCCCAAAAAATACTTTAGAAATGATACACAACTTTTTAAAAACTGAAGATGATAGGAATTCAACAACAGTTGTTATATTGCACATTTTGTCTTCAATGTAGTTGCTCAGATTACCAGATATATAAGCATGTAAAATTAATTGGCTGACCCCAAGGCAGACTGGGGTTTCATTGATTCTATTGTTTCTCTTTTTCTTTCTTTTCTTTTCTTTTTTTTTTTCTCTCTCTCTCTCTTCTTTTTTGTTTTTTTGAGACAGGTTCTCCCTGTGCAGTTCAGGCTGGTCTTCAGCTCACTTCTTAGCCCACATTGATCCCAAACATGCAACTATCCTCCTGCCTCAGCCTCCTGAGTGCTGGGATTACAGGGGTGCACCACCATGCACCCGTCTATTGTTTTTCTAGCCTCTTTTTAAAAATTTTTGCTTCCATCTTCATTCACTTACTTCTGTTAGCTTTGGGTTTGCTTTTTCTAGCTCACTAAATTACAAAATTAATTGTTTACCTAATTTCTCTTTTTTTCTTCCTGTAGCCATTTGCAGCTCTCCATTCGGCCTGGGCACTGCCTTCCCCACATCTGCTATGCTTATACCTGTGGTATTCATAGTTGCATGTTGTGTAGAGAAACGAGAACAAATGCTCCACAGTGATCTAAGCTAATACGGGAGTCACAGAAGCAGGATTAAGTAGAACCTGAAGTTCATGATAATGAGCTACTTCCCTTTTTTGTTAATAGACTTGGGGGGGGGGGTTGGAAGTCTTAGGGATTCAGAAAGTTGCTTTTCTTTTTTCTTGTGCCTGGCTCAGCCCACCATGGGGGCAGGGCTGGTGCAACTTGTGGTGTTGGGGATCAAACTGCGTGGTCCCTGCACACTTGCTTAAGTTTGCCTAAACAGTGCTTTAGACCACTAAGCTATCTTGCCGACCCGGGAGTCAGACAGTACAGGCCTCCCAAATGCCTCTCAGCTCTGTCTTCCCCCAGTTTATCATATTAACATCTTGTGCCAGCTGTGGTGGTGTACCCTGTAATCCTACCACTCAGGAGCTGAGGCAGGAGGATCACCACAAGTTCAAGGCCATCCTAGGGTACATAGTGAGCTCAAGATCAGTCTGAAATATATATATATATATATATATATATATAGATAGATAGATAGATAGATAGATAGATAGCAAGACCCTAACAACAAAATCCTGTTACTGCACATATTTGTTACAATTGGTGAGTCAATGTTGATCTATCACTGGAAAGCCTAGTTTAGGCTGTAGCTCATTCTTTGCATTTTATAGTTCCACGGAGTCTGACAAACACAGAATGTGACACGTCTTCCACAGCAGTGCCACACGGAGGGCATCCACTGCCCTGGCATCTGTGCCCACCACCTGTTCTTCCTCTTTTTTCCTCTCCTTGATCACTTGGTCTCCACTGATTCTTTTTTTAACCAGATCCATAGTGTTTCCTTTCCCTAAAAAATAAAATAAAATAAAGGGTATTGACCCAAGGATATCATGAAGAAAGTGAAAACAAGTAATTCACTGAAGAGAAATATTTGCAAATTATGTATGTAATAAGGAAATTGTATTCAAAAAGTAAAGAACTTTAACCAATGACCCAATTAAAGTTATTTCTTTTTCCTTTTTAAAAAATGCATTTTAACACTGGGACTACAGAGTCTCACTACACAGATCAGACTTGTAGTGATCCTCCTGTTTTCAGCCTCTCAAGAGCTGGGATTACAGGCATGCATCACCATACTTAGTCTCTGTCACAGTCTCAGCGCAACCCAGGAGGTGGAATTGGCATGGTAGGCCAGGAATTAAACACCTGTCCTTGTGCTTTAACCCACTGAGCTAACTGGCCAGCCCTAAAGTTGAAAAAATAAAAATAAAAAAAGGCTATGGATGAAGCTCAGTGCAAAGAGCCTAGGATCAACCCTCAGTGTTGGGGTCGGGGGAGGCAGACAGGATGACTGAGCAGCACTCTAGGCTCTGTTTTGTCTGTCGTCAACCCATCTCGTCTCACCTGTCTCTCCACCCTGATGTTCCACCCCATTCCTACCCTGGGTTATTTTTAAAAGCAAGTCCCAGCTGTCATTTCTTTTACACATATGTGACATATCACTCCAAAAGACAAGGACTCTAAAAACACAGCCACATCCAAAAGCTTGTGACATAGGACATTAATATAATCAAACACTCTGCTCTTACCTCCCCCAGTAATCTGTTAATGTGATACTTTAACCGTTGCTTTGTTCAACCCAAGAGCCACACATTCCGCATGGCTGTCTACTGCGCATCCAAAAGCCTCAAAACTTCCTATCTCTTTTATTTTGCTTGCAATTTATGGAAGACACTGGGCCATTTGCTGTGTAGTTTCCCGCACTCTGGATTTTGCTGGTGGTTCTACGGCAGTGTACTTTGGCAAGACCATTAGGACACAGCCATTCCTTTGTAAATGCCCACTGCCAATTGCGCTGTGACTGTGACTCAAAGCAAGCACCAATGCAATCGCTACTCTTGGGGACCTTGGCAGCACGCTGTGCACAAGTTATCTCCTCTGGCTTATGATTAAGCCCTGTGCTGTTTTCTTTCTTTCTTTCTTCTTCTTTTCGTTTTTCTTTTTCTTTTCTTTTCTTTTCTTTTCTTTTCTTTTTTTTTTTTTTTTTTTTTTTTTTTTTTTTTTTTTTTTTTTTTTTTTTTTTTTTTTTTTTTTTTTGGTACCAGGAATCGAAATCAGGACCTTATGCTTGCCAGGCAGGCACTGTGCTGTTGAGCTGTATCTGCAGCCCTCCTGGTGCTCTTGGTCTAGAGATTCAGGAAATGAACCTTAGATGAAAGAGACAAGGGCAGGGGAGATAGCTCAGAGGCATAAGTGCCTACCTAGTAAGCACAAGGTCCCAAGTTTAATCCCTGGTACTGCCAAATAAATAAATAAATAAATAAAGAGGTTGGGCACAGCCCATTCCCCAGTACATGTTAGGGTGCAGGCTCGGTGTGTCTGAAGTTCAGTCTTCATCCATCCCAGAAGCGTGTATGGTGATGGTTGCTTTCAGCAGCTCCAGGAAGTAGCCTTTCAGTTTGTCCAAAGCACTTACTTCTACATTTCACCTGCTTTTCCCCAGGTAGCACAAAAGGCCATCTCAAGTTGACTCAGTAATGAGGAATTTATTATCTCATATAGCAAAAGATCTGGAAGTGCGACAGCACCAGGTCACCAGCCAGCAGCACAGAGCCCAGTTGGCTCTCTCTCTGTACCCTGCACTTGAGTGTGTGATGCTGGATCCTCTGCTGGCTCCAAGATCACCTGTAGCTGCTCTGGGCATGCAGCAGACACAGCAGCATCTGATGGGTGTGGTGGCCTGTTTCCCTCCATGCCCCTGCTCAAGAGCAACAACGGCTTTCCCAGAGTCCCTTGAGTAGGTCTCTCTCGGGTTTCCCTACCAGAACAGGGTCAGCTGCCTACTCACCTTACCCAGGCCAGTGAGAAGGCTCCTTGGCCCTTTGCCCATGGCAGGATTGATGATGTCTTGAGACATTAGATTAAAGGTCCAAACAGATGGGAATGGGTGCTATAATCTCAAGTTTTAAAATCATAAATACAGAGACTGAGCATTCTTTTTTCTTCATCCATTCACCATGAACATCTACAGCTCTGGCCCTCACAGCACAGAGGTGAACCAGATATATGCCTCCCCACAGCTCACGTTCTTGGGCTTAGTGTCCACACCCTCCAGGAGCTGACACCTGGCTCTGGGAGGGTAGGGTGCACTCTTGTCTCTTCTCTGGATGCCAACCGTGACTGATTTAAGGAAACGATCCCTGTCTGCTCCTTCCCTGCACCACTGCAGTGGTAACACTCCACCCACCTCACCACCGTGGGCATGTTCCTTGCAGTAAATCACAAGAAAACCAGAGAAAAATGTAGCACAAAACCAAGCATCTTCTCATTGTTGCAGTCTGAATGAAACTGTTTTATTATTATTTTCTGCTTAGCCTACCAATAGCTTTCTCCATAAAAAACAAAAAACTCTCTCTTCTTATTCATCAAAACGCCATGCCAAATAGATGGCATAAAAGCCAGACATCCTGCCTGTCACACCACGACACTGGAACTGCAGAGGCACATGAAGATTTGAGTATGACTTGGCTGACTTGCCCCCTCCCATCTCATTCCTTTTAGGTTGTTCACAGTCACACCACTGCTGCCACACACCGTAGGGTCTCTGGCAGACACCATGCACCCTTGTTCATCATTGTGGTACCAAGAGTCTTGAAGAATTCACTTCATTTTCTGATTCACTCCCTAATTTGAATGAACCCAGAAAGTGTGCAGGGGTCCAGCAAGGAAGGGGAGAGGATGGCCTCAGCGACCACTCCTTGTGTGTGTCGGAGCAGCACAGTAATTTTTCTCTTGGGAAAGAAGAAAGGACATCTTCATGCACATGCAGCGACCAAGGGACCAGGTGGTGTCAAACCTTGCGGATAGGAACTCTTGCCCAGCGCAGGCACAACCAGCTTTGCAGCTGTACTCTTTGACGGGGTGAAGACCTGTGGCTCCCTCGCCCTTGGGGCTAGGGTCGCTGCATTCACAACGCTTCCTTTTCTTTCCTTTTCCATTTTGACACTGGGAAATGAAATCCGTCACCTTTGTTCCAGACGTCACTTCTCGAAGCTGCAGACCTATTTCACAAATGACACAAGGACCCAGAGAACAGCGCCTTGCTGAGCGCCCAGGCCCAAGGCCCGGCCTCTCGGTGGAGATGCATCATGGAGCAGCCCGGCCCTGTCCTCGCCCTGTTCCTGTGCGCATCCCTGTGCTCATCTCTGTCCGAGTCCTGCCCCGTCCTCATCCACGTCTTTGTCCTTATCCTGCCTTCATCTCAGTCCTCATTCCCATCTCCAAGCGCGCAGCCTCCGCCTGCCCGGGTCCCAGGTTCGAGGAGGGGGACCCCTGCTGGGCCGGGCCGGGACTACGCTTCCCAGGCTGCTCCGCTTCTCCCCCATAGCCCCCGCCCCGCCCCGTTCCTGCCCGTGGCGGCTGCTCGGGAGAGACTAGGGACCGATAGACGGACTGACTGACACATGCCCGAGCTGGGCATGGGTATGCGCGCGGGTGAGCGGGGCGCGGGGCGCAGGGCGCGGGACGGGGGGCGCGGGACGCGGGGCGGGGGGCGCGGGGCGCGGCTGTGAACTCGAGCTCGTGTCTGCACTGCGGCTCCTCAGCCTCGCTCGGGGCGCTGGCGGGTCTCCGCGCCGGGCTTTGTCCCCACCGCCCTGCTAGCAGCGTCAGGGCGGGGTGGGGGCCCGGAGGGAGCGCCCTGCAGGGCCAGGCAGAAGAGGTCTTCGTCGCGCTCTCGGGCTGGCTGAGCAGCCCTGGGAAGGAGGGCAGCGGACGCCTCGGGACGTGCGTGAAGCGCGCCGCGGTCCTAGCTGCAGAGCTGGGCGGGGGCGACGTGGAGGGGCTCGGCCTCTGCACCTCGGCGCTGTCACGGTCGCGCGGGGGTGGGAGGGAAGTGGAGGGTTTCGGCCTCCCGGCGCCGCGCGGGTGCGAGGCCTTCACCCCGCTGCAGGTGGGCCTCGGCGGTGTTTTCCTGCCTGATATCCTCCCGCACGCCCCCGTCCGGGCGCGGGTGTGCGGAGCACCAGCCCGGCTCCCCAGCGGGAGGTCTCAGCGCCTGAGCAACAGTTAGAAAGGACAACGAGGATGTCCTCGCATCCTCGCTGCGATGCGCTGCTGCCTGTGGGGCGCGGCCGGTGAAGCCAGGGCTGGGGCTCCGGGCTGGGCTGGAGCTGTCAAGGGGAGGGAGGCCCCCAAAAGCAGCCCGAGAGAGACGCCGTGGGAGAAGCAGCCGTGGGTGAAGTAGGGCGCAGGGCCAGGCCCTTCAGCAGCTTAGCAGGACCCTGTCTCAGGAGGAGGCTGGGGCCAAGGCCTTGGTGCTGCCAGCACCGAAGGTGGGAGCCAGATCTTCCATGATTTCAGTATTTTGCCACACAGCCCTGCAGGAGAAAGAGTCCTCTGCTAAGAGACCATGAGGTCATCGTCTAACGGATAACCAACCACTGTGAAGTGCTTTCACTGTCAGTGCACAGGGAGTGTACCTAGAGCCCAGAGGAGAAATCAGTGGCTGTAAAAGACCACCAGGACAGCTGGGCTTGGATGTGGGCTGGGTGGGGTGGTACCTGAGCAGCTGTGCGACCTTTTAGGTGCAGGGTTGTGAAGGAGGCTGCCCCTTCTGGAGAAGTGGGCATCAGAGGCAATACCCATTGGCGTCCAAAGCAAGTGGAAGGTGGCAGGAAGGTGACCTCGGGAACTGGGAGGACAGTGTATAGGTGCTTCTTGGGCCAGTCTTTAAATGTTTCTACAGATTTGTAGATCAGTAAAATAAGTACACAAAGCGCCGGCTTTGGAGGACCATGTGGTCACTGAATCCTGGGAGAACCCATGGCCTCAAGTTCCCAGGGTTGCCAGTTTGAGATTCCCAAGTCCTGTTAGCTACATGAATTGGAACAAGTGCTCTTTTCTGGTCCATCTTCTTGCTCAATGTCAAAGGATAGCCCTGTCCTCCATACTCAAAGTGTGCAGTTTGAGGACGCTCACACCCCCACCAACCCCAGATCTGCAGGTTAACCACCAAACATTGTCCCATATACCTTAAGTTATGTCTAGATTATTCATACTGAGTACAATGCAGTGGTCTGTAAATAGTTGTCGCATTGATTTTTAAAGGAGAACGACAAAAAAATTGTAAATGTTCAGTATAGATGCAGTTAAAATATATTATTGGGGCTGGGGAGATGGCTCAGTGGAATAAGTGCTTCCTTGGCAAACGCAAGGGCCTGAGTTCAATCCCCAGTTCCACCAAAAGAAAAAATAAATAAAAAATATTCTTGACTTGTGATTGGCTTATCTTCAGGAATACATTAATATACAGGACTTACTATATTAGTAATTAATAAAAAATATTAGTAATTAATTGATCAACACTTCAAATTTCTAGCCCTCTCCAAGAGCTATCAGGGTAATGCTGTCCTTTCCACTCCAGGTGCCAGGTCCCCACCAATGCATCAACATGTGTAGGGGCATGGGCCCCAGTCCGTTTTATGACCTCAAGTGTTGGGGAAAGAACCAATCTAGCTTTTGGATAGAAGGCATAGGTTTCGTCTCATTCGCTGTGTGTGCAAAGCACATAAAACCAGGTGTTTGTCTCATAGATGATAGGTAGCTCAAGTAGGTTCCTAGGGAATCTACTGTACCTGGATTTTGTGTTTGTGTGCATATATATATGAAAAGAATGCTTTAAGGTGTGCACATTTTACTTATGTACTATATAAAGTGGTGTGTGTGTGAGAGAGAGAGAGAGAAAGAGGGGGAGAGAGAGAGAATCGGTATTCCTTCAGTAGATTGAATATTATCTGGTGTTACAAGAAAAAGAAAATGCCTGATTGGATCTGGGAACCCCTTGGGTATGCAGATGTGAACTGCTGTTTTCCCTGGATGGTTCAGAGCCCTTCGTGGGTTATGGGTCATGGTACACACAGAGAGATCTAGGTGGGAGGATCTGTACAAAATGATATGGAATGATTTTTACATGCAAAAGGTAAAGATAAAGATCTCAAGGGAGTAGCACTACGGGTACCAACTTTGGGAAACCTGCCTTCAAAAGCATCTGGAGGTGGGGGGGTCAAGATTTCTATGTAAATGTGTAGATCGTAAATGTTTGTCACACATGGTTTGTGTCAGCTACAGTTAGAATTCAGGCTTCGGTGTCCAGTTTTAGCAGATTGTGATTCTTTTTTTTTTTTATTTTTTTTTTATTTTTTATTTTTTATTTTTTGTCTTTTTTTTTTTTTTATTTTTTTTTTTGAGACAGGGTCTCACTGTGCAGTTCAGGCTGGCCTTAAGCTCACTATGTAGCTCAGGCTGGTCTCGAACTCACAACAATCCTCCTGCCTCAACCTCCCTAGTGCTGGGATTACAGGCATGCGCCACCACGCCCGGCGAGATTGTGATTCTAATCATCAATGACCCATTGATGATTCAACCCCAGCCCACTTTTCCAATCTTAATCTCTCCCCTTCTCCTTCTCCTTCTCCTTCTCCTTCTCCTCCTCCTCCCCCCCTCCCACTCAGCCAACCCTGAGGACAAGGCTGGTGTGACATGTGGTGCTGGGTATCAAACCGAGGTCCTCTATGCCTGCTTAAGCTTGCCTCAGCAGGCCCTTTAGACTTTTGAGCTATCTCACCAGCCCCATCTCATATTTCTTTTTAAAACTCTCCCAGTTAGCACTTTGTGTGTAAAGGCCTCATTTTTACTCTCAGCACACAGAAAGTTCTGTTCACTTGACTTGGAAGGCCTGGTTATTAAAATGAACTGTGTCTTCTGCAGCGGCCCCTCTGGCTGGGGGCCACCTCTGATCCAGAGTTGCTCTGAGCTCTCTGGACTTGCTCCTGCATTTCAGTAAAGCTGTGCTTCATTGCTGTTTCAACTTTTGTGCTTTGCATTCTTTCATTGTCTTACAGATGCCCTGTTAATTATCTTTCATGTGTGTCCTATTACTGGCTCCCCTATTAGCAGCTGGGTGGCGTGACAGCAGGGGCACAGCCCAGACATGAGGAAAAGGTGGCAAAATTGGGCAGCACAGGCCCCACACCAGGTGGAGGAGGAGCCGGAGAGAAGGGTCCTGGATGCGTGGCATGGACATTGCACACTGTGGCAATACCCCTTCTGCAGCAGTCCATGTGGTTGGGCCTGCCATCCTGGGAAGGGGTTGGGGGTGCCAGTGTATGTGGCACCCATAGGCCACAGCAAAGCACAGGTCAAGGTCACAACCTAGCATGGAGACAGGTGCCAGAGAAGGAAACAAGTCAGCATCAAGTGCCACAGGAGCAGGCAGAAGGCAGAAGGCACACAAAAGAACAAAAGCAGGAGACAAAGCTCAGGTCAGGAGGTTCCCAGAGGTGGGGTATGGGGAGCCGGCTGCAGGTTCAGGAGTTAAACCCAGAAAGGGCAGATGCTGCTAGGGAGGATGAGGAGGAAGGCAGGGTTAGAGGTGGAGACTCCTTGGGAAACACCCAGACAGCCCCTAACACTGTCAGAGCACTGCCCCACCCCTGCCCAGGCGAAATCTGTGTCCAGGACACCAGCCATGACAACACACTGGCCCGTCTCCAGTGTCTGCCTCTTGTACTCAGCAGAGCTGACAAGGAAGACAGGGAGAGAAAACCCGCAAAGAATATCCTTCACCCCCGAAGAGCCCTGAGCCACTTTAGTCTGAAGGCAGCTGTCACTCAGAGAGCTTACAGGTGTGAAGCACTGTGCAGCCTACAAACAGCACCCCCCTTTGGCCTCTGCCATGACTTCTGAGATAAGCACAGTCCTCTGCCTGACCCCATGGCCTTGTCACCAGCATTGGTGACTAGTGGTGGTACAGCTGTCTGGTGTCAGGACTCTGATGTTCCCTAGAGATGCATTTCTCGGGATGTAGCCCTGGAGAAGCAGCAGTACCCACCCTGTCCACTGCTGCTTTCAGAGGAAGGGACAGGGTAGGAGGTCACTTCTCTCCAGGTATTTCCCAGAGTGTGGCAGGAACCATTTGGTTGCTTAAAATAAAGGAAAATACTTGACAGGCCCATCTTCACACAGCTTGATGCCAAAATGCAGTTCATTGTTTTTTGTTTTTCTTTTTTCCTTTTTCTATTTTTTTTTTTTTTTTTTTTTTTGTACCGGGGTTCAAACTCAGGACCTTTGGGCACTTATGCTATTAAGCTATCTCCCTAGCCCAGCTTTGAGTTTTTGAGACAAGGTATCACTCCATAATTCAGGCTGGTTTTGAACTCACTTTGTAGCCCATGGTGGCCTCAAACTCACAATGATCCTCCTCCAAAGTGTTGGCATTACAGATGTGCACCACCACACCCAGTTCTTTGTTGTTAATCATATTTATCTGACCAGCATCAAGAAATGAATTAAGAGGGGCTGGGGAGATGGCTCAGTAGAATATGCACTTGCCTGGCAAGTGCAAGGGCCTGAGTTCAACACTCGGTTCTGCCAGGGAAAGAGTAGGGGGGAAGGAAGGATGGAAGGATTTTTTTTTAATTTATTTATTTATTACAGTGTCTCGCTATACATCAAGGACTCTTTTTTTTTTTTTTTTTTTGCGGGGGCGGGGGATCAGCTCAGCCCGCCATGGGGGAGGGGCTGGCACCGCATGTGGTGCTGGAGATCCAAGGGCGGTCCCTGAGAGCTTGCCTAAGCAGGCGCTTTAGACCGCTGAGCTATCTTCCCAGCCCTGGAAGGATATTAAGAGGGCCAACCAAATAGCTCAGCAGATTAAAGCACCTGCAAGCAAGAGCAGGGGCCTGGGGTTTGATCCCCAAGCCTGCCATGCCGGCCCTGCCCCCAACTCTAAGATAATCAATTAAGTACAGGATCCATCTGTGTTTTGTGAGTAGCTACGTTGATAGCTGATTTTGTTCTAGTTTACTAGCTTCAGAAAATGTGGATTTGGCTCTTATGAAAATTACATTAATTGTTTGAAAATGTAGGATATTGAAGGGCCGGGAGATGGCTCAGTGGAATAAGCACTTCCCTGGAAAGTGCAAGGGCCTGAGTTCAATCCCTGGTTCCAAAAAAAAGTGGACTGCTGTGGATGTGACCACCTGGTAATGGCCCAGCTGAAACCCCGAGACCAGGTGCCCTCCCTGACCAGTCATTTGTCTCTGCCAGAACCAGCCTTGCTGTGGTTTCCTAGACATGGAGAAGGCTCCTGGGTGATTTCTGTACTGTTCTGCCATTAGAAAGCCTTTCACTAGGGTTTTAAGAGCATCTATTTTTTGTGAAAGTCTTTGATTGGGCATCAGGGCTAGTGGATAGGGCCACTTGCTAGGGCTCTGGTCCTGTCCCCATGTGTGGGCAGGGCTGACAGCTGGGCACTTCGTGTTGTGTCTGATTTTCCTCTTCTATAGCAGTTATACAAATAAAGCAGGAGCAAAAGAAGCAGAGAAAGCCTCACAGTTTGTTTTCATTTCCTGGACTTGTATTCCTAGATAATAGGAAGAGTTATTTAAGGGCCCAAGCCATCCTACCTTTTACTTTAAGTCTATTACTATTATTATTATTATTAATTATTATTATTATTATTTTGAGGTGGCAAGATAGCTCAGCAGACTAAGTGCCTGCTTAGGCAAGCACAGGGACCAGGGCTGCACCGGCTGCACCCCCCAAGTGCACTAAGCCACCCACCGAGTCTGGGTGTGGTGGCACACACCTGTAATCCCAGCGCTGGGGAGGCTGAAAATAAGATCACTATGAGTCTGAGCTGCGTAATAAGACCTTGTACCAAATTCACTTAAAAAGATGTTAAATTTTGAGACAGGATCTTGCTAAGTTGCCCAGGCAAACATGGGGTCCTGCTGCACAGCCTCCCTCAGTGCTGCGATCACAGGTACACCCCCACCCCCAGTTCCACACAGGCCTGCAGCTGTAGTTCCCATTTTCCTAACTGGTCACCTTCTTGTCCACTGGGCTTCTGGGAGCCTTGTCCATCAGGATCCTGGTTTACTATGTACCTTAGGACCCTTTGCATACTGAGCACTTGCTGGGGGTCAGACTCCCTGCAAACCTTGTCTTCAGTGTTGGAGAGAGGAGGGCTGATGGAGGTGGCCCCCTACTGTGAGCCGGAAGTTGACTGAAAAGAGCCACATCTTTATCTGCAGTAGAGCTAGGTTTTTAGAAATAATAACTAGCTCCTCCCTCCTTCTTCACATCAAAGCTGTGCTTCTTTGCACCTGGCTCTCTTTGTCTTTTTTCCTCTGCCTTGAGACCCATCCATACATTGGCAGGACATAGGCGCTTTCCTCCCATGGGCACGCTCGGCTAGCTGAAGTCCAGACTCAGAACACAGGGTGGGACAGCAGCAGCGTCTGGAAAGGGAGGATGTCCACAAGAGTGTGTGGAGCTGATTATGCAGATCTGAGGGCAAGAAGCCTGCGGACAGCAGGAATTATTGCAAGGCCGCACTTTGGTGTGGCGAGAGGAAGAACCGAACCTACGACCTGTGCAAAGGTAGCAGAGAGCACAGATAGTCCTCAGGTTGTGGCAGAAGCTGCACTATGGCACGGAGAACAATGGCTCCTCTGGGCTTCATGGGTATGTGGATGTGGAAGGCCTGGGCCTGTGGCAGTCTCACCCCCTGAGCTCAGCTCCTACAGCTCAGTCAGCTGCACGGTACCGTTGGCTGCTTCCTGGTCCCAACCCTCGCCAAGGGCAGAGGTAAATTGTGCCATCCTAGCTTAGCCAGGGACAGTGTGGCCCTGGCTGTGTGGCCTGAGTGCCTCAGGAAACGCCCCCAGCAGTCTTCACACCCCACTCTGCTCCCGCTCCTGTACCTACTCCCCAGGGGCTTCCTTGAGGCCTCTGTCAGCCTCCCTGTCCACCACACTTATGCCCTCCCTCATCTGGCTCCATCTGCCCGGCGCTGACCCCTGCAACTGTCTCCCCTTCCAACAAGAGGCAGCACTCACCTCTTATTTATTTTCCCATTTGCCAAGAGCAGGCCTGCAGCACATCTTTATTGCCTTTGAAGACCTGACTGCTGCATGGGTGAAGTTTCTCCTTCTAGGAAAACTCTGAAATCCACTGCAAGGCACTGAGAACAATGTTCAGTTTAGGTGACAGCTTAGGAGGAAAGTGGCACAAAAAGAGTCAGGAGGCTGCCAGAGAACAGCCACGGGGCCCAAAGAAGTGACAGGGAGGGAAGGCAGAAGAAACCTGGAGATGGAGGGGAGAGGGGGCAGCAGGAGAGCGGTGACTGACAGGGACTTCAGTGTCACCCGTCTGATGGCAGCCAGGGCCTGACGACTTCCGGACACCCCTCCTGAATGAGGCTATTCTATTCCCCACATCACCCCCTGACTGGAAGGCCTCACAATCACAGCCTTGTCCTGCACAGGCTCTGTGGGCTGCTGACAGAAGAGCAGTCTCTACTCTGGGCAAGGGCAGGCAGGAGCACAGGTCACAGCTCTGTGACCCAGGGGGACACGCATCCTTCCCCTGAGCATCATGCTGCCTCTGTAATGTGGGAATAACCATCCTGTGCAAGCTTCGCCCTCTCTCTGAACACTGTGAAGATGGAGGAAGTAGGATCATAAACTGACGGTGCAGCTGCATGCAAAGCTGTCAGCCGCACAGACTGTGAAGGTCTTGGCGTCTTTCTGTGGAATTGTGTTCTGTGTGCTCCCCATCTCCTGTTTCTCTGTGCTGTTTTCAGAACAGTGACTGTTTCCATCTTTGCAGAGGTGCTCTGAAGCTCAGACAGCTGGCCCTCGACGGTGGGGGGACACAGTCCCCAAGAAAGGTACAAGACAGCCATGGCCCTCCCCTTCCAGAAAGAGCTGGAGAAATACAAGAACATCGATGAGGATGAGCTCCTTGGCAAGCTCTCTGCGGAGGAGCTGAAGCAGTTGGAAAATGTTCTTGATGACCTAGATCCTGAGGTTGGTGTGCAGAGTGTGTGCGGGCAGTCACAGTGGCGCAAGATGATAGTGACGTGGTCAGGGGTCTGCTCAGCCAGCTGACCGTGGACTGCCTGCACACGCAGGCCAGGGGCTCCTGACAGCTGGGTCACTCATTTTCACAAGCTCATGGAGAACTTCACAGGCCCTGTAGCCAAGAGGCCAGTGTGTTTCTCCAAAACTGGTTTGATGGAAGTGAGCAAAAATACCTCCCACTGGCTGAGGCAAAAGGAGCCCTAGGCAGAGAGAAAAGAAGGAAAGAGAGGGGGCTTTACCAAGGCCTTCGGTGTACCCCAAACTGATGGCCACAGCAGTCCTCCAGGGAAATCGTATTATTTCCATGGAGGAGAATCCACATAAATCCTAGGCCTCCAGGCATGTGACGTGGCGCTTTAGGCAGCCTGGAGCCCCAAATGCTGATTTTTAGAAAATATCCCATTTCTTACAAATGCCTCAGTAACTTGAAGTCTTTGACAGCCCTACAGTGGCTGGGTTACCATGACTGAGAACCTGATAGCTGGAACGTAAACAGGGCTGGCAGCCCTGATAGGCGTTCTGCAGAGCTAAGTGGTGTGTTCTGATGTTTGTTTAGCAAGTGCTTTTCTCATTCCTAATGGTGTCCTTAACTGAGAAGCATCCAGAATCGTGCTTCCACTGTAAAGGTATAACTGAAATGGAACTTTTTATATGGCATTCTGCTATGACAGGTACTTTGGGCTTCATATTTACTTATAAAAATACATGTACTCTGTTTTCTCTTTATAAATCAATTACGGACTCCCAAAGCTTACTGGAGCAGAGGTCCGTGTCTCCCATGGGACTCTCCTGCCTATTTCTGCAGGAGGCGGTTAGAGTGGGGACTCATTTCTGGGGTCCTCCCATGTCTGCCAGGAACGCTCTGGGCTCACACCTGACAAATGTAAGTGTGATTACAAGGAGAGAGTCCTTTAGCCACTTTATCTAAGTTCTGCTAGCTGAGGAGCTTACTGGGAGCCTCCTTTCATCAGGGGATAAAGGACATGCAGGGTGACAGAGCTGCCTGGCCTATTCCTCACTTCAGGCAGACTGCGGATAGGGGCCATGTCCTTCCTGCTCACACCTCTGTCCCTACAGAGCGCCACACTGCCTGCTGGGCTCCGGCAGAAAGACCAGACGCAGAAGGCAGCCACTGGCCCCTTCGACCGTGAGCACCTCCTCTCATACCTGGAGAAGGAGGCTCTAGAGCAGAAGGACAGGGAGGACTTCGTGCCCTTCACCGGGGAGAAGAAAGGTGAGGTCCCCAGGCAGCACCCGGGGACAGAGGGCGCTTTGCTAGGTTCCCCAGAGGCTCTAGGGGGGAGCCTGTGCCCAGAAGTGGCTCTCCACATATTGCACTTTCAAGCCATGGTGGTGAATTTAGCTAGGGTAAGCATGCTGCAGCTGCTGTTTATTGTCAGTGAAAGCCCTGAAAGGGTCACCTTCATGGGCCACAGCCTGTCCAGCAGCAAGCATGGCCCAAGGTAAAGCATGGCCTGGCTGAGGACTGTCCAGGTGGGCTCCTCTGTGGGTCATGAGGGTGCTGTGAGTGGGAGTCATGGGGGGACAGGAGAAGAGGGGGAATTCTGTGTATTCTGTGCTTCATTCGGCTGAGAACCTAACCTGCTATGAAAAGCAAAGCCTACTCATTCAGAAAATCAGAAGAGTGGCAGAGTATAGGTCCAGCAGGAGTCCTGGGGGCAGCGGGGCACGCTGGCTTAGCTCCCATCTCAGAAGCCCAAGAGGAGATTGGAACCATTCAAGGCAGAGTCTCACACCCTGAGCAGAGCTTCCCGGACCCTCACTTTGCCCCGGCCCGAGGCCCATGCTGTGCTGGCAGGACCCCGCCACCGCACTGACCTCAGGTGCCACAGTGGGCAGCCAGCATGCTCTGTCAGTCACCTGGGCCCACCCCACACAGAGCTGAGTGTCAGGGCTGTGACCATGGCCAGGAGCCCTGGGCTGCCTTCAGGCCCTCGTGGCCCAGGCACGTGAGGGTTGGGAAGGTGGCAAGGGCCAAGGAGGCTGCTCTGTGCCAGGCTGAGCTTGAGCCAGGACCCAGACACCATCCTCTCTGGCACCCAACTCTCTGCCTCCCTTTGAAAGGAGAGTGGCTGTCGGCCCCTGTCCACACTGGGCATGCTGACTCTCACCTGTGAGCCCAGCTACTCAGGAGGCTGAAGCAGGAGGATAGCAAGTTCAAGTCTAGTATGGGCAACTTAGCCAGTTGCCCTCTCAAAATAAAAGAGTGCTGGGGTGTAGACCAGGAAGAGGGCCTTTCAATTCAAGTACTATAAAAAAAGAAAGATCAGTCTGTCAAACTTCCAGTGCTACAGATAGTGACCTGGGCCCACAGATGCTAACAAGGTTTTTAATGTCCCCAGGCCAGCCAGAGTCTACTAGTTAAAGTACAGAGCAGATTGTGTCACCTCTCACAGTCCCAGCCCCACAGTTCACACCCTTCCCAGACCTGCTGGGCCTCCTGCCTGTCATGCTGGCCTCTTGGACATGGCAGCCCTGGGTCCCATCCCTACATTTCTTGTCCTGAGACTGGATAGACGTCATCTCCCAGCCTCCTGGCCTCTCTGTCTGAACAGAGTCCCCTTTCTCCCAAGCACTGGGGTGACAGCACCATTTGTCTCTCGGCAGGGATTCCCAGTGGGCACACGGGGTGGACCCTGTGCTGCTGGAAACACTGACGAGAAGTGAAGTTGAGCAGTGGTAAACTGAGTGCATGATCAGGGTTACTTGGAAAATACAGAGCTGTTTCTGTTTTTCTTTTCTTTCTCTTTTTCTTTTTGAGATAAGGCTCTTGCTGTGCAGCTCAGGCTGGCCTTAGGCTGGTCTCAAACTCACAATGATCCTCCTGCCTTAGCCTCCCCGGTGCTCAGATTACAGGCATATGCTGCCACACTCGGGCTCCAGAGCTGCTTCTGTGGCAGCACAGTGGAAATGACGACGTAAGATCTTCCCTCAACATCAAGTACCAGGCATAAGGCTGTGCTTGTGTGCTTGGGGCCAATGTCGAGGAGGCTGGACAGTCTTGGAGCAGCACTGGTGATGGCTGGACCCCATCAGCCACTCTCCCTAACCTGGCCACTGTTGGGCCACCTGGGCCCTGGGTTTCGGGTCCTCAGACAGTGCAGGAAGCAGGAACTTAGGAACCTTGTCATGACTCCAAACCAAAGACTGGCTGCTCCTCTCCCCACTGTGCTCCTCTATGGCCCTTCCTGCATAGACCTATAGGGTGGAGGTGGTGCTGGAACAGAAGAGAGGGTATCTGTCAGCAAGGAGCCCCTTGCCAAGGTGTCCAGAGCAGTGCCCTTCTCCCTGCCACGGGTGCCCCCCCCCCACTGGCTCTTGCTCCATGGTGGAGCCGTTTGGCAATGTGGTTATTGCCAGGCCACAGGCTGACTGGGCTTCAAGAACAGGGAATCCAGGTCTCAGGCTGCATCATGGGAGAGGAGCAGGCTGAGGAGGGCATAGACTGGGACCCCTGCTGGCCCTGATGGGGCACAGGTGCCACCATTTCCCGTTGTAAGGGCCGTGGGCTCAGATTTCTGGGTGGTGGGGCACAGAACTTGTTTTGAAGCGCTCTAGCCTCTGGTAGTGGGTTCCTGGCACAGGCTATACCCTGATTCTAGGAACCTCAATGGGTGCAAGCCACTTTCCTGGTCCAGGTCACCACAGCCAGAGCTACATTGTGGCACTGGTGCTCACTGTCCCCATAAAGCACAGCATCCCATGTTTCTTCTGATTTAAGGGCGAGTCTTTGTCCCCAAGGAAAAGCCTGTGGAAACTCGGCAAGAAGAAAAAGTGACCCTGGACCCAGAGCTGGAGGAAGCCTTAGCCAGCGCCTCGGACACAGAACTCTATGACTTGGCAGGTGGGTCCTGGCATGCCCTGGCTGGATCAGTCCCAGCTTTGCCGCTGTCAAAGGTTCTGCATCCCATGAGCAGGTGCCCTGGGGCCACATCTGGAGTTCCTGGGACATCTGGTCCTCCTCTGGGCAGACACAGGGCAGGACTCGAATCCCCAGGAAATGCCTGAGAAAGGAGGGAGAGGAAAACACCAAGCACTCGGAAGATCTGAGTCTATGCAATAAAACAATGGAGATAGTATGGATAGACAAGCCCCTGGATGCCCCTACTCCGCCTCCACCCTGTCAGAGCTCTCAGGAACTCAGGAGCTCAGGAGGTGGAGACAGGAGAGAGCCTGCACACCGCCAGTCGCTTGGCAGGTGATAGGAGACCCGACAAGTGGTTTGTGAGGGTCAGCCTGGGTCTCTATGGCAACGCCTCCCAGGTTGGTCACCAGGCAGAGGCACCTAGGAGCCTGCTGGTCTAGAGATCTGATTCAAGTATACAAGGCAGCAGCAGATCCATTCATAGAAAAAGCATCAAACAAAAATTAAAACTTGCGCTGGGTGCGCACCTATCATCCCAGCAACCAGGAAGGCTGAGGCAGAAGGACAGCTTGAGCTAGGAGTTCTGGGACAGCCCTCAAATGTCAAAAACTAGAAAGGAAAGCTGGGCATGGTTCCTCATACCTATCATCCCAGTTAGCGTGGGTGGAGCCCAGGATCTTAGGCTTCTCTGGTTCACAGTGGAGACGTCCCCAGCTGGCCCTGCCCTGCCTGTGCTGCATGGTGCTGCCCCCTGGTGTGAGTTCCAGGTACCACAAGATGCTCACTCACATCCCCCGCACCCTCCGGTCAGCCACCACCCAGGGGCTCTTGCTCTATTCCCACCCTGAGACACTGAGGGCCCGGGAAGGACCAAGCCTTTTAGTACTGAGACACAGACTGGGAAGCTTATGTGGAAAAGGACCACGGCTGTTCTGTTTTTGCCTCTGAAAAAATTACATGCAATCATCTATATAATGTCTTAAAAATTAAGTAGCAAGCAGGCTGTGCCCGCGACCACAGTGCTAAGGGAAGCAGTCAGACCCACGAGCCTGAACTCCACACGGCTTCTCCTAGGTGAGCAGCCCAAACTGTAAATAACTGAAAGAGGGAAATAAAAGATGACAGGAAATGGGAAGATGAACACTTGCAGGTAGGAAGGGGCCCAAAAGGTGGGACGGGGAGAAGGGACGGCAGGAAGCAGAATTAGCATGTCGTGGATGGCCAGCTCCCTGCAGTGTGGGGGGGGCCCTTACCTACCACACAGAGACTGATAAAAATGTGAAGAGTTGGAGGAAAAAAATTTTGACTTGTTTTAGGGAAAAGAAATTTGAATGGCAGAGTCTCCTAACCAGGGCCTGGAGAGTTTTAAGTTGTGGGGGACAGAACAAGACCATTGCTTCAGGGCCCCAGGGGACTCCACACATTTCCATAGGGAAGGACATGCATAGCTGGTAAGTGGGAAAAGGGGTCCTAACAGGCCCCAGGCTCCACTGTGTGGGAAAGGGCCTCAGAGCCCACGCAGAGAGCTGTTCAGGGAGCCATGAAGGGACAGCCTGAATGTTCCAGCTAACACTCCGCTGCAATGCCTTTGTCCTCAGCTGTCCTCGGAGTGCACAATTTGCTCAACAACCCCAAGTTTGATGAAGAAATGGCCAACGGCAAAGGTGGCAAGGGGCCCGTGCGCAGTAAGTTGTCATGAGCCTGGGCTCTGTGCTCTCCCGAGCTCCTCCAACTCTGAGAGGAAGGCCTAGCAGGGAGGAGCTGGTCACTCCAGCTTCTCCCTCTGGCACTGTGATAAGCACCAAGGTGTTTTGCCTAGAACACACACTCTTGGTTGTCTGCTCACCCAGAAGAGAGGATTGCTGGCCAGAAGACATTGCCTGGTCAGCACCAAAGGCAAACGAAGTCAGCAGCAGCCAAGGTGGAGCTCAGGTGCGGCAGGTGGCCAAGCCTCCTCCCCTGGGTAGATGAGGGGCTTCTTGTCTCACTGGTGTACTTGTCCCCACCCTCACCGAGAGAGCATGAGGGACCCAGACACAGACCTGGCACAGAGAGTGTGAGTTCCAAGACTCTGATGTGTGCTAGGAATGTTCTTGGCTTAGTTAGATGCAGAGGTGAGTCCTGCCCACAGGAGCCCACCTGTCCAAGTAGGGCTGGACCTTCCAATAGACATCTTAGCACCTGCCAGCCCAGGGCTGGCAAGACTTACAGAAGATCACCATAGATCCTCTCATGAGGTGTGATCAGAGTAGGACGAATGTTTACATTTTCAAACATTTATTACACTAAATCCATTCATGACTTGCCATGAATCCTCCCCCTTCCTTCCAGCCCACTCAAGCCACCATCCTTGCCACCTCCTGCAGCAGCTCAGAAGTCTTCCTTTCTGAAGGTCTCTGGTTGTGCTGCCCTGGCCTCCTCAATAGCCTGAGTGAATTCAAAACGTTTCCCTTTTGTGGCCATTGTGACTTGAGTGGCATGTGCTAGGTCTAGTGAGTGGGGAAGAGGAGGACGTGCCACCCTGTTTACGGGCTGCCCTCCTCTTGGGCAGCTCGTGGCAGCAGCAGTCACTGTATATTTGATCCGCCTCATAGAGACATGTGCGAAAAACTCCAGAGCTACTTTGAAACTGGCAAGGCCCCCAGGATGAATGTGCTCAAAGCAAGGGGGAGGATGGGAAGGGGACTCATGGCAATGCATCTGTTGCTATCATAAAGCTTCAATTGAAATAGTTTTTTGATCAGCTGTCACAGATACTTACATTTTTTCCTCTTTGAGCATGACTTGGAAGGGCTTTCTTCTCTCGGGAGGTGTATTTGTGATTCTATCACTGGCCTCCTTTCAACTGTGACCTCTTCCAGGATCTGTTTACCTCATTCTTCTAATGACCGTGTGGTGTCTTGTTCCATGGTTATGCTAGAATGTAAAGGCTTTCCCCTTGAACATCCATGCATGTGGTCTGCTGTCATGAGGAACACATCAGGAAATATTCTCAATACATCCTTTAGGTAGTCAGTCTGTTTCTTGTTTTGTTTTTTTTTATGTATTTAGTACAGGATCTCTGGGTTCTCACAGGATTACTTAGACTCATAGTGATCCTCCTGTTTTCAGCCTCCCAAGCACTGAGATCACAGGTGTGCGCCACCATACCCAGTCTCAATCGCCTCAGTGCACTCTGGGGATGGGGGCTGGCACGGCTCACAGGGGATCAAACCCCAGTCGCTGCACTCTACCTGGCTGGCCCAGCCTGTTTCTTCTGTAGGTCAGACTTCTAGATATAGAATTGGTAGGTCACATAGCACATGTTAAATGTTGATAGACAATATCGAATTACTGATGGGCGTGGTGCCGATTCCTGTAATCCCAGCACTCAGGAGACTACGGCAGGAAGGTTACAGAGTTTGAGGCCAGCCTGGAGCAGGGGCCCTGCACAAGAAGACCCTGTCTTAAGAAAAAGGATTACTCTCCCAAAAGCTTTCATTAGTTTACTGTTCCACCAATAATACATGGACATGCCTCTCCCATCATTGTCGCCAACTCTCTCATGTCTTTTACATTTCTTGCTAATGAAATAGTATCTCATTTTGCATTTTGCAGCTTAATTCCTTACTATAGTTTTTTTTTTTTTTTTTTTTTTTTTTTCCTTTTGCAGAACCAGGGATTGAACTCAGGCTCTTGTGCTTGCCAGGGAAACGCTTATTCCACTGAGCCATCTCCCCGGCCCCCTTACTACAGTTTTTAGTTAAGCACCCATGCCTTCTTGAATGCACTGTCTATTTTTAACTGTACTACTGGGCTGCAGTGTGTGTCAGGTCATTGCCCCTTGTGTGTTTTAAATATTCCACCCATTTTTTTTGTCATTGCTTCTGGGACATCGTCCCTTCTTCTCCATTGCTTTCTCAGAACTAGAAGTCAGAGATCAGGTCACAATCAAGAGGCTAGAGGTGTATTAACACTTGGAAGACTGGAGCTAGGCCTGTTGGTACATACCTGTTATCCCAGTACTCTGGAGGCTGAGGCAGGAGGATCACTGCTAGTTTGAGGCCAGCATGGGATTCATAGTGAGCTATAGAGTTCAGCTATGGCCAACCTGAACTCTATAGTGAGACCCTGTCTCAAAAGAAAACAAACTATAACTCAGTTCTCTCCTGCATCTGTCCCTGCTTACCTGAGAATAAGCTTAGTGTTATTAGAGCATTACTGGGATCAGGGCCCAGGGAAATAATTCCCCTTTGGGAGGTACAAACACTGTCCATCGTGAGCCTTTGCATTTCACTTTTAAAGGTAAAATCTGGGCCAGGGAGATAGCTCAGAGGAATATGTGCTTGCCTGGCAAGCACAAGGTCCTTAGTTCGATCCCTGGTACAGCAAAACAAAACAGAACAAATAAAGGTAAAATCTGTGTTGCAGATGTGGTGAAAGGTGAGAAGGTCAAGCCAGTATTTGAGGACCCTCCCAACCCCACCAATGTAGAAGTCAGTCTGCAGCAGATGAAGGCCAACGACCCCAGCCTGCAGGAGGTGAACCTCAACAACATCAAGGTACCCCACGGTGGCAGTGGCCTTCTGGTCAGCCCCTCCACTGCCTGCTGTTGCACCCTTTGCAGCCCTTTCTAGTCATGGATTTTGAGGCGCCACATCCTGGTCACAGAAGTAGACTTTTAAGAGAGCAGCTTCTAGAATGTTCTGAAAAGAAACAACTAACACCCAGAGGCCATGTTATTTCATGCAGCTTTGGCTGTCTGGTAAGTGCATGGCTTCAGAAGCGCTGAGGGTCATAAGGAGAGAGACAGTCAGGGCTCAATGGGCCTGGGCAAGGCCTGAGGACTCCCTGCCACAGTGGCACTCGGGTGGCTGTCAGCAGTGTCCCGAAAGGCCCACAGCAGCTTCTTGGTGGGCTGCCCACTGTTCTCACACTGAGACCCCAGGAAGTGCTCCTGATGCCCCTTGCATCCTGGCCTCTGAGATCTGAGGTTGTCACATCGCTTTCAGAGGAAGAGGCCGTGTGTGTGGACGCTCACATGTGTGTGAACACAAACCTCTCCAAGGCTGGTCTCTGCATTCTTCTGGAACAAATCCCAGAAGTGGCACGGCTCACTCGGATGTGCTGTAGCCTTTGCCTGAATCTATCGTCGCACTTAATCCTCATTAAAGGACATAAAGATGTTAATTTGGTGGAGTCACAGACAAGTCCGTGGTGTGGCCAGGCCTCCGTGCCCCTAGCTGTGCCCATGTCCCTCCCTCCCAGGACCAGTGTTGTGCTCAGTTCATAAGAGACAACCAAGTAAGGTCCACTCGGCCTGTAAACACTCACATTAGGAGAAAAACACTAGCAGACCATTGCAGCCTGGTGGAGGAGCCTGAACGCTGCAAATGTAGGGAAGAAGATTTGAGTGCTGTCTGGGCAGTTAACAAGCGCAGGCTGCAGAACTGGTGAGGGCTGAACTGGAGAAAGGGCCTCAGGAACTTGCAAGCAGGAGGAGAGCCAGGCCACGGTTGCGGAGGAACGGAATGGCACGTAGGCCAGCCTGGCTAGAATCTAGAGAACGCAGGTGAAAGAGGCTGAAGTAGCGTGCACACGTGCGCGCGCGCGTGCGCGCGCGCATGTGGGTTAGGGAACCCAGGATGCGCCGCTGGGATCAGTTCACCTATTGGGCACTAGGAGGCGCTGTTGCCCAGGATAGCCTGGCTGCGGAGCCGAGAACCCTGAAACTCTCTGTCCCCAAGGGCTGTGTCCTTAGCCAATGAAAAGCTGAACTTCAAAAGTTATCGCTTCCAGCTTAGGCAGAACGCAGTGACCGCCGGGGTTCTGTTCGATCCCTGGCGTGCCGTGCCAGCCCTGCCTCCGGTGCACGCTGAGACGGTGATTGAGATTGGGCGCAGTGGCTCACACTACCTGTAATCTCAGCGCTTGGGAGGCTGAAAGCAGAATCAATACAAGTCCGATCTATGTAGTGAGATCCTGTAGACCTTGTATCCCCTGTACTAAATGCATAAAAAAAAAAAAAAAAAAGAAAAAAAATCGTGTGGCTCAGGCAAAGTTCAATGGTAGAGCATGTGCTCAGCATGCGTGAGGCAGGCACGGGACACGCTCCATTCAGGCCCTTGGCCCTGGGTGTCAGGGCGCAGAGAAGTCACTCTGGATGACCCAGTGTCCTCTGTGCTGCAGAACATCCCCATCCCGACCCTAAAGGACTTCGCCAAGGCCCTGGAGACCAACACACACGTGAAGAAGTTCAGCCTGGCCGCCACCCGCAGCAATGACCCCGTGGCCATTGTGAGTAGATCCCTGAGACTGCGGGGCTCCCGGGGTCCCCAGAGCAACTCAAGCTTCACTCACACTGCTTGTCCGCAGGGTCAGTTGCCAGAGGCAGGGCCTTCTCCTAACCTGCCCTACTCTTTCCCTAGGGAAAAAACAAGATACATTTGGCTAAATAAGTATTCAGGGCTTGTTCTGTGTTTGGTCACTCTTTCTGAAATGTTTTCTTCCATAGTAACATTCTGTAACCAGTATTGGGTAATCCAATCCCAAAATCCTATAGGCGATTAGTCCATGTAAATATGTTAAAGCATATTTTATTCTAATATGAGAAATGGATTAAGTCTCAAAGGTATTTTAAACAACCAAATACTGAAGCAGGTTTTTGTTTTTCTTTTTTTGTTAAGAATGTGAGGGAAATCCAAGTCCTATCCCTTCCATGTAAGGTAGGTAAGCGACCCTTGGCCCGAGCCAGTACTGTGATTGCCACAGCCATCTTGGCAAGACCTCCTGTTACTCTTCTTTTTAATAACTGCTTTCATGAAGACTTAGTGAATGCTGCCAACGTCTGTTCTCGACACATGACAGAGTATCCCACTGTCACTGTGATACATTTGGATGTGTTATGGTTTGTGTCTAGTTTTCCCCCAAAACAGTCATGGGGTAGACTTTGAGAGTTTGTAATTAACTCATGATCCACTGGGATTATGGGTGTGAGTGCTACCCCCAGCCTGGGGCAGATAGCCTGAATTGTTGCTGCTACTCCTCCCTCCTGGTCTCTGCTCTTTGCCACCACCATGAAAAGTTGCTCTCTGCTAGGTGCCAGTCTGCCTTGGAGCCAGCTTTGTATGGACTGAAACCTCCAGCAGCTGTGAGCTAAATTAACTTTTCCTTCCTTCATATTGGGTGTTGGATATTTGTCCAAGCAATGAGAGAAGAGTAACTGAGACAGATGTACTGAGATTTGTGCCCACTGTAAGAAATGAGAGCCAGGCAGGGCAGTGCATGCCTGTCATCTCAGCACTGGGGAGGCTGAGGCAGGAGGATACAGTGAGTTTGAGGGCAGCCTGGGATTCATAGTGAGACCCTATCTCAAAAAGGAGAGGCTGGCGAGATAGCTCAGCAGACTAAAGCACCTGCTTAGGCAGAGTGCAGCGGCTGAGGTTTCATTCCCAGCCTGCTGTGCCTGCCCTGCACCGCCCCCCCTGGGCACACTGAGATAGCGATTGAGACTGGGCATGGTGGCATGTGCTTGGGGGGCCGAAAACAGGAGGATCACTACGAGTCCAGTCTATGTGGTGAGACTCTGTGAACCCTGCACTAAATACAAAAGATAAAATAAAGCACCTGCTTAGGCAAGCACAAGGACTTCAGTTCAATCCCTGGCCCCACATGCCTTCCATGCCAGTCCTGCCCCTGGGTAAGCTGGGCCAGCCAAAGTCTAGGGTACTGTGGCACATGCCTATAATCCCCCCTCAATCCTGTGGTGGAGCAGGAACAGGGTGGGTTTCAGACTGTGCTTCTCCAATTTCTGCCACTGGGCCCTGAGTCAGGCAATTGAGGACAGAGCTGGCCAGCCGGTAGCTTGATGGAAACCTGCACCTCTTTGATAGATCAAAGTATTTAAGACAGGGGGCAGAAAAGCATGACTGCTGTCACGGTGCTGACACAGAATCAGTGTCGGAAAATACTTGTTAGATGATTGCATTGTAGTGGCCTCTGGTCCCTCAGCCCCACAGAATGTCCCCATGGTCACAGCAGCAAATTTGATGCAAGCATGCTGGACTAAGCCACAAAAGCGATATTTTCACCAGCAGGGATTATATATTGAAATGTACAAGCAATTTTGAACTTGAACTCTGTCATTAAAATAAAAAGTAAAAGCAGGACATGCTGGTACACTCCTGTAATCCCAGCACTCAGGAGGCTGAGGCAGGAGAATGGTGAGGTTGAGGCCATCCTGGACTACATAGCAAGACCCTATCCTGAAGAGGAGGACAAGAAGGCAAAGGAGAAAAGGAAGGAAGGAATAGGAAAAATAAAATTGGTGCGTGCAGTTAATTTTAATGTTTCCTTTAAACTTCAAAATACCAGCTTAAATTGCAGCTTGAAACATGGCATGGTGTTTCCATCCTCACTGTGCCTTTGCCATCCTGTGCGCTTCCTGCATCCAACGGGCAAACTAAGCCAAGGGCCCTTGAGGGCCCTCAGGCCACAATTCTCCATTCTCAAGGCTGCCTCGGGGATGACACACACACAAAACTCACATTTTCCTGCAATCCCAGAAAGTATCAAGAGCTAAACCCTTTTCTGAATGCTTTTCTACTCTCATCATTTACATAGCATCTATGAAATCTTGCCTGTTTTCCTGACAGCACCATCCCCAGCACACAAAACCGACTCCCCAGCCACCACACAGAAGCCCATTATGGCATGACATATGGCTCTGGCTGGGTCTCCAGCCCAATTCCTTCTGCTCTTCTAGTCCTCTCCAAAAAACACCATGAAAATAGCTCAGGACCCCCCACCTCACCCCCCAGGAGCAAGCTCCACTCTGCAGCATGTCTCAGTTCTTCTCCTTGCTGTCCTGCCACTTTAACCTCAGTGGTTGTGCTTTCAGGTGGCTGTGCGCTGGCCTGGGGTGGCCTGGCCACACTGGAGAGGGTGTCACAACCTGGAGCAGCCCAAGTTCCTCCCAGGGGTCATCCCTGCTGTCACTTCTGGTCCTCCTAGTTCTTCTGTCTCCCTGCCTTGGCCGGTGCATTTCATGCTCAGGTGGGTGCCCAGCCTTCCTGTAGCTCCAGTCCGAGAATCCAAAGCATGTCAGTAGCACCTCAGTTCAAGACCCTGAATTTAGTCCCCTTCCCCTCTCTTCCCTCCCCTCCGCTCCCCTTCTTTCCCTTCCCAGTGCCTACAATCTGGCTAGTGACCAGCATAGGACTGGCTCTTACTCCCCTAGACTCTTGTCTTTTCAATTTTTTTTAGCTTGACTTTTAAAATCATTTATTTATTATTTATTTATCTGATAAGGGTCTCAGCACACAGCTCAGACTTGTAGTGATCACCTGTCTCAGCATTCCCAGCACTGGGATCATAGGTGTGTACCCCCACACCTGGTTTCAGCGGCCTACTTAGCACAGCATATGATACAAGGGACCAAACCGATATCCTTCTGTTTGCCAGGCAGGCACTCAGACCACTAAACTATCTCCCTGGCCCCTTAACTTGAACTTGATATTTTATTTTACTTTAATTTTTTTTTTTTAATTTGTACTAGGAATTGAATTTAGGCCCTTTAGTTCCCAAGGCAGGCGCTGTGCCCCTCAGCTATATCCCCAGCCCAACCTTTTTTATTTATTCTGCTTAGCACTTAGTGATTTTTCCAGGACTGGGAAAGTTTTCCCATTTATTTGAGAGTTTCTCTTTCTCTTGTCTTTTTAAATTTATTATGTCATCCTCCCGGAGCTCCTCTTGGGTTTATGCTGGACCATTACATCTTTCCTCTGTACCTTCTGGCATCATCTTGACATTTTTCTGTCAACATCCTGGGAAATACGCTCAGCTTTGTCTTCCAGCTTGCTGTGCACACTTCACATTTCCCAAGCTTGTTGATCTCTTCTAACACAATATAATACTGTTGATTTTTTAAAAATTATTTACTTATTTATTTGGTATAGGGTCTCACTGTGTAGCTCAGACTCCTAGTGATCCTCCTGTCTCAGCCTCCTCAGCACTGGGATTACAGGTGTGTGCCACCACGCCTGGTTTCAGGGCTGGCACAATGTGCCCAGCATTTCGGGGCCAGCACAGTATGTAGTACCAGGGATTGAACTCCAGTCCTTGTGCTTGCTAGGCAGGCGCTTATGCCATTGAGCTATCTCCCTAGCCCTATATTTTATTTTTAAGATATTTCATGTTCCTCTTTTAAAAATATACAATACAGGGCTGGGGAGGTAGCTCAGTGGCACAGCCTACCTGGCAAGCACAAGGTCCTGAGTTCAATTCTCAGTACAAAAAAATATCATAAATAATAACAATAGATGTAATAGCCAGTACTTGCCTCACGGGTACAACACCCTTCCTTTCTTGCTCTTGGGATGGGAGGACAGAGTGACTGTAGTTAGTTGAGCAATTAGGTGTTTCCACCTTGGCTTTGGTTTCTTCTCAGTGCATCACCTTGTTCGGTTGCCTTGGCTTTGTGCTGTCATGAAGCTGGTTTTCTAACCTGCCTGGCAGCATTTGGCTGCTCATTGAATCTGTGCCTAGAGGTCAGGTCATCCATATAAGCTCAAATCTGCAGTCGTGAAGATCTGCTCACTACAGGCCTATCTCTCAAAAGGAGCTTCTTTGTTGTTCTGCAGTTGTCAGCTGGTTTATTTATGTATTTACTTATTTAGTACCAGGGATCAAACTGAAAGTTTCCTCCCGTCCCTCCACCCAGGGATCAAACTCGGGACCTTGCATGTGCCAGGTAGGCACGTATGCCACTGAGCTATCTCCCCACCCCTAGCTGACTAATTTAATTAGCATCTCAGGGGTGGGGAGATTGCTCAGAGGCATACGTGCCTACTTGGCAAACACAAGGTCCCCAGATCAATTGCTGGCCCTACATGCACCGTGCAGGCCCTGGAAGTGGGCATGGTGGCACATACCTGGAATCCCAACACTCAGGAGATTGACACAGGAGGATCACTGTGAGCTGTAGATCAGCCTGAGGACTACAAAAGTAAGCACAAGGCCAACCAAACTGCTTAGCAAAACCATGACTCAAAAGAAAAAAAAAAATTATCATCTCATTGACTTTGCCCTCCTGCTCAAATAGAATCTCCCTAAATAGGGA
>PVKA01026939.1:9966-31211 GCA_004027165.1 Ctenomys sociabilis
TCTTCCCCCTCCCCCTCCCCTTCTTCTTCTTCTTCTTCCTCCACCCTCTCTCCCCCCCCCATTCTTCTCCTCCAGTTCTCCTTTATATTTTGCAGTCAATGATCCTCAGGTGGGCCTTACACATCCAGCGCCACACTGATCCAGTTCAGCTGTTACAAGCTGACCACGAGTTTGGGCCCACTCCACCACTACTTATACCTCACCAATACAAAACTCAAATTCAGATGCACTAGCGATCCAATGAGAACTGATAAACAGTAAGTGTTTTTTAAAGTGATACTCACAGAACTATCTTTATGATCTTGAAGTAAGCAAAGGTACAAATAACAATGGCCACAAGAGGGAAAAAAAGAAACCAGACTCTATTAAACTTTGCTTCAGCCTTTCCTGCTGGGGCCACCTGCCTGCCTGCATCCTCTGCACATGTGGAGCTGCTCTGCCTTGGCAGGAGCGGAAACATCAGCAGGACCTTGCCATAATCTGACCACATGCCAGATGTCAAGTAAGCAACTCCAGGTTTCCAAAAACTCATCCATCACACGAGATTCAAGTAGCAGAAGCTTGTGACTGTGGGGTTACTTGGGGCAAGTCGGAAGCAGAAGTGTTATGATGGCACAGACTCTCAGAGAATGAACGAAGAGCACCCTGGTTGCACAAGCAGCGGTGCCAACAAACAACAAATTGAATCACATCAACTTAAAAACCTTCTGCATAGCAAAGGAAACCACAGGCCAAGTAAAGAGACAACTTAGAAAATGGGGGAAAAAACCTTTTCCAGATACTCCTCAGACAAAGTATATATCAACTATATAAAGAACTAAACATATTAACCTCTCCCCCAACTTAAAGGCCCAATAAAAAATGGGAAGCTGAAATGGATAGATACTTCTTAGATGAAGAGCTATAAGTGGCCAATGAATATATGAAAAAGGTTCAACAGTGCTGGCGATTTGGGAAATGCAAATTTAAACATGCCAGAGATTCTACGTCACTCCAGTAAGGATGGCCATTATGAAGAAATCAACTCTAATAGCGTCCTGGGAGGCTGCTGGGGACCCTTCTTCCTGGGTGGTGGGAATGTAGACTGGTAGAAGCACTATGGAACTTGGTATGGAGAGTTCTCAAAAAAGTTAAAAATAGAAATTCCATTTGACCTAGCTACATATTCCCCCTCTAGGTATCTTCCCCAAAGAGTGGAAGACATCATATCACAATGATATATGCATGTTCCTATTTATAGCAGCAGAATTCAGCAAACTATATGTCTATAGTACAGGAATGGATATTTATACACAATGAAAATGTGTATATTTATACACAATGGGGCACGACTGTGCCATAAAGATAGACACGGGTGATTTGTAGGCAGATGGGTGCACCTTGGGATTATGATGTTAAGCAAAGTAAATAAGACACACAGTTTAAATATAACATGGTTTCTCTTCCATGAGAATCCTAACATTTAAAAAGTAAAAACTGAAGGACAGACAATAGTAAAAAAAGAAAGGGAAAAAGTTACTGTAACTGAGCATGGCTGTCTTAGTTACTTTTCTCATAGATACCCAACACCCTCAAGTTAAAGGAGCAAAAATTTATTTCAGCTCACGGTTTGCAGTGATTTCAGTCCACAGTCAGCCAGCTCCAAGGCACCGCAGCACGGTAGAGGAGGAACAGTTCAAGGCGTGGCAGGCAGGAGGCAGTAAAGCAGAAAAGTAGGAAAGCAGCAGCAGCAGCCTCCCTTTCCCTTTTATCCCATCCAGGCCACGAGCCTATTGGGCGGTGCCGCCCACACACAGGTGGGCCTGCCCATTGCCCACACCCAGAACGCTGCTAAACCAGTCAGTGGACTCAACTAGTAGCAGGGCCCACTTACACGTTAGCCCCAGCCGCCTCCACAAGCTCATGAGGCTTTGGGGGACATCTAGCTACCAGCTGTAACAGTGGCCAATGTATCTAAAAGTGTACCTTGATTTACTGGAGTTGTCACATTTGTTTTATGTGTTCTTTGGTCTGGTAGTCTAGCTCTTAATCTGTGTGTATGCTAAATAACTTTATAAAGAATTATAAAATAAATAAATGAATCTGAAAAAAAAAATGTTTAAAGGAGAAAAGCATTGCGGAATGTTGGATGTCCCCTCTCCCAGGAGCATAGCGTCCTGAGCCCTTTCTGTCTTGGTAGCTCCCCATGGACTTCTGTTAGTTCCTGTGCTTTGCTATCTTTTCTACTTTTTCTCAATGACCATGTTGGTCTAAAACATTACAAGAAATATAGATAAGTAAGGTGAGTTTACCGCAAATAGGGAGCAATGGCCAAGTATAATGTAAGATATTTGCAATACTGAGAATATGCCAGGTAACTGGAGCGCCAGAAAGGGGTGTGGAGTCTTTTACTCTGTGATAAGCTATGGGCTCCAGTGTGTTCTTTTTTGTGAAGGATGAACTCTAAGCATCCCAGAAATGCTGAGCATAATGAGTATTGATGAAGTCAGGGAAAATCAGAGTGAGTTCAGGTGACCTGCCTGAGGCATGTGAGTCCTGAAACATGAAGACAAGTCTGCTAATGACTTAAATTTTATAATTATTCTAATAATGCAAATGTTACCTACAAGTGTCTCCAGCTAGAAGAATAAAAATAGTTTAAAAAATGAAAACTAAACAAACAAAAAAATACCCTTTGAAAGTGAAGACTTAGGAGCAAAAGGAAAAAGAGAAACAACCAGTGGAGATTCTGAAGAATACACAGTGGGAGTCTTTGGGGGAATAATTCCAATTTTAATCTTGGGGTAAAAGCATATTTATCAGAATTGGAAATGTGTAGCTGATCTAGTCTCTAAATGTTGGACTTAGGGGCCAGGGAGATGGCTCAGTAGAATAAGTGCTTCCCTGGCAAGAGCAAGGGCCTGAGTTCAATCCCCAGTTCTGGGAAAATAAATAAATAAATAAATACATACATACATACATACATAAATAAATGTTGGACTTAAAGGCATATGAGTCCTAAAACATGAACAATTAAATCAAGTCTGCTAATGACATGAAAAAGAAAAAAAAAATTTATACCTATTCCAATAATACAACTTCTACATTTTTGCTTGAAATGTCTAATTGTAAGTGTTCTTTGAAAAATGCATGAAGCTCAAAAGCATTTTCTTGGAAAGAAAGTTAGAATAGAACTTTTCTTACTAAATATTCGCAGGAGAGCTGGCCATAGTGGCCTCCACCTATCATCTCAGCACTTAAGGCCTGCCTGGGCTATACAGTGAGCTCGAAACTCGCTTGAACTACATAGATAGGCTTTGTCTCAAAACAACAACCACAATAACCAAAAGAGACAACGAAGTCTGCATGTGAGGATCTCACATGGGTTAGTCTTTGAGTAGCCAAAAGCTTAACTTGCACAGGAATCCTACCATCGTCACCACCACCTACAAAAGAGCTGTAAAGAATGAAGATGACCACGTTTTGATATTATAAATGTGTTAATAGAAAAATACAGCTTGACTTGTCAAAAGAAAGTTACTTCCCTATGGAGTGTAGATACTGTAGCTATTCATTTTGTGAAGTGAAGCAAACTGGAATGGGGAAATTGGACGGGATGAACTTTTACTCTTCTGGGCGCTGTCCATCCCCTCTAAGGTCTGGGTGGCCATGGAGGTGATGTCACAAGAGGGTGACAATATTTCAGAGATTAGTTAAAAATTATCTAACATGATAAAAATTAAAGCCACATCTGAAACTCAGTAAGCCAAATGGAGTTCATAAGCCTCTCATTTGCTGTCGTCAAGGAGACCGATTAATGGGCCTTCTGGGTAGACTGCACTCATCCGGGTTAGTCCTGACTTATTCCTTGGGTAATAGTACAAAATTATTCTTGGGGGAACCACTCTGGCCTGGTTGAATCAGGATCGTGGTGATTGACTGAGGATGGACCTGGGCATATGATCCAGGCTGAAGCAGTCACATGTTCCCCTTGGGAATTCAGAACCACAGCAGTGACAGAGGCACAGGGAGCTGATTCACCCCAGCAACAGCCCCGCCCTCACCGCCCATCGAGGAGTTTCTGCTTTCTGACACTTGGAATTGCTCTGCTTGCCGCCCTGCACAAAACTGTTCTGGTTTTTTCATGAATTCAAGGAAGGGTCTTGTTAATCTTTTTTTTTTAAAGGTTTTATTTTATTTATTTATTTTTTTTTTTTTGGCAGAACTGGGGATCGAATTCAGGTCCTTGCGCTTGCCAGGCAAGCACTTATTCTACTGAACCATCTCCCCAGCCCTTCAAGGAAGGGTCTTCATTTTTAAGTAGATTATTGGGTTTAAGTTAGTCAGACTCAGTTTCTCCTGTTTGTGAGTCAGTAAGATGTGTAGTAAGACCCTAATGAGTCCTGGACATGCTATTAGCAGATGGTAAAATATGCCAGGGGGTACTGTAACACATCTCTAACTTGCTTAACAGAATTAGATATGATCTCAGAAAGGTACAATCCGGTCTTTGTAGAAACAGTGTATGTCACCTATTAGGAAACAGTGTGGGGCCAGCCAGATAGCTCAGCAAATTAAAGCACCTGCTTACGCAGACCAGGGACCTGGTTTGATCCCCAGTGTGCCATGCAGGCCTCGCCCCGGGTACACTGAGACTGTGACTGAGACTGGGTGTGAAATTCCAGCACTTGGGAGGTTGAAAACAGGAGGATCACTATGAGCCCGATATATGTGGTGAGACCCTGTAGACCCTATAGAACCTATACTAAAATATGAAAAAAAAGGAACAATGGGAGGCTGAGACAGGAGGATCACTATGAGTCTGAACTGTGTAGCAAGACCCTGTATCAAATAATTAAGTAAATATTGGCTGACCTTGCAATCTTTCTTTTTCTCTAATTTTTGATCTGCAAACTTAGGTTGTTAACCCTCCAGAAGAGAAGTTTATTATTACCCCCTGCAACACATGCAGTTCAGTTTACCCACACTATTAGTCTAAATATCAGACATCATAGGCATAACATGGAACATGTATTTTCCATCAAGTATTGAGATATTAAACTCTAAGTCCACACAGAATATGAAGAAGAAAAAAATTTTAAAAAATAGAAATGAACACTTAACATATATTTAGATATTTAGAAATCCATCCATATACAGCATAGTAGCATTGTAGCTTGACTGTCTAGTGACATTTTTTGTCTTATTTTTCATTTATTACCCTTTAAAAAAGGGCAGTATAGTAATAGCTAGTATGTCATGACAAGAAGTACATATTTAGAAGACCAGAATTTTGGCCTTAGCCTTTCAAGGTCATAGGAGAATTTGTAATGTAACATCATGTAACTCAGTAGTGCCCCAAATTTTCTGATCAAGGAGATTATGGGGCCATAGAGGAATGCAGTCAATGATGTATAGTGTGCCTAAGGAGAGTCACATGGAGAGAAATTTGCTCAGGCTTCCACAGAGAGCAAATTGGTCAAGCAATGGCTGTGACTCATCCACAAGGCTGACACTGACAAAGGATCTAAAAAGAGAGGTACAGGGTTATAGGACAAACCCTGAGGGTACCTGACTGACCTTGTCCGATACAAAAGTTACATTTCTTCTTATATAGGTCTTGCTTTAACTTGGTCTTAACCATCCAGCAGAAAAGTATAAAAATGGAGGTATATAGTCATATTAATGGAGGTATATAAAGTCATATTAATATAGTGAGCTGTGAATGGTTCAAGTCAACAACTTCTATGGATAACCCACTTCTATTGTGGACTGTTGATTTGTACTGGATTGTTATATATATATATATATATATATATATATATATATATATATAACATAATATATATATATAATATTAGCTACTCATGTTTTGAAAATCTGTAACATGTGTATCGTTGCTGTGTTATCATTTTTTCTATTTTTCACTCTTCAAGTTAAAATACAAATAAATTTTTAAAAAGTTATCTTACAAAATGCTAACAACAAGAAGCCCAAATAATTAAGTAAATAAATAAATAAATATTTTTAAAGAAAAAAAGAAACACTGTACACTTACCAAAAGGCTCTTCTTTGTCTCATATGCTATTTGTCAAACATTTATTAAATGGTTATTAGGTTACAAGAAATGTAAAATGTGATGAGTGTGTAGGCTTTCTTTACATTATCTTCTTTATCTTTGTGAGGTTTGACTATTTCTTTAAAACATCAGGTATATAATACAGTAGAGTGCTATCTCAGGAAGCATAGAGGTAAGAGAATAAGATTGCAGAACTCCGGTCCATGTAGGAAAGCTGTGGAGAGACATGAACTAGGGTCCTGGGATGCAGATGAAGAGCTTGAAGGAACTGGTGGGAGGAAACCAGGCAGCCACATGGCCCAGAACAGTGCATCAGTCTAGCGGGCTTTGGGTCAGGTGCAGCTGGAGAAACAGGGGCAAGTGGATGGGCTACTTTTGCTGACCTTGACTAAGACAGACCCAGCCAGCTGGCTGCTAAAGCGTTGGCCCTAAGAGGCCAGATGGAGTGGGAGACATGGGTTTATTGTAGCCTGCTTGGGAAAGACGAAGGGTGTCCTCTTGTCTTAGTCACTTTTCTTATCCCTGAGAAAATACCCAGCACCCACAATGCAAAGGAGGAGATTATTTGGGTTCACATTTTTAGTCTGTGCTCAACGGGCTCTGAGATAGAAACAGCATGGTAGAAGCATCCTGGTGGCCCAGAAGCTCAGAGATAAGGAGACAGGGAGGGAGTTACAGCCTTCCAGGCCATACCCGCAATGACCCCCTCTTCCAACCACACCCCACCTGCTAATACACACCCAGCTGCTGACTCACTAGTGATGAATCCACAGATGACAATCCACCCTCAGAACCCACAACCTTCCAGAATTCATGCCTTTGTGGGCATGAGAGTTTGGAGTGACATCCATAATCTAACCCATTCTGCCTCATAGGTACAAATAAGGAATCCAGTTATGAATTTCTTGGAGTGGGAACAGGGATGGAGACCTCCTCTTCTCTGGGGAGGGCAGGTGGTAGACAGATTGTCTTCCAATATACAGGGGTCTGGTAGGTGGAGGACCAGTGATAACAGCAGACACTGCCATCAGATGACATGGATTTAGATCTTAGCTCCATTCTCGCTAATATTATTTTTTAATTGAATACTGGTAAAATATGCACAGCATAAAAATTTACCATCTTAACTATTTTCAGTGTACAGTTTAATAGTGTTAAGCACATTCATACTGTTGTGCAATGAATTTCCAGAACTGTTTTTGTTTTTCAAAACTGAAACTGTTCCCACTGAACACAAACCCCTCTTCCCCCCAACACACACACACACACACCCTGGCCCTCGCAACGTTCATTCTAGTTTCTGTCTCTATGAATTTGACTGTTCTAAGACCTTCACACATATGGAAGCTTTTGTCTGTTAGTGTCTTATTTCACTTAGGATAATGTCTTCAAGGTTCGTCTCTATTGTATCATGTGTCAAAATTTCCTTCATTTTAATGGTTGAATGACTAGATATGGTGGAACATGCTTGTAATCTCAGTGCACGGGAGGCTAAGGTAGGAGGATTACCATCAGTTTCAGGCCATCTTGTAATACACAGTTCAAGGTCAGCCTACACTGTAAAGTGAAATCCTGTCTTTAAAATCCCCCAAATAAATAAACATAAAGGCTGAGTGATATTCTGTTTTATGAATGCACTATCTTTTGTAATCCATTCATCTGCTGGTGGAAACTTGAGTTTGCTTCTAACTTTGTAAAGCTATTGTGGATCAAGCTCCTATGAAGAATACACAAACTCCTTCTGAGTTGAACTTCTAGTTCCAATTCTTTTGGGTTCCAAAGCAGAATGGTTAGATCTTATGAGAATTTTATTTTCATGTTTTGAGGCATGGTTATACTGTTCTTCAGTATAGGCGCACCTTCTTGCCTTCCCCTTAGCAATGGCGAATGATCCAGTTTCTCCATTTTCTCTCCAACACTGGTTATTTTCTCTTTACGAAATTTATTATTCTAGCCACCTCCTCACAGGTGAGCTTGGGGGTTTTAGCAATTGCACGTGATGTGGGGAATGCACATCTACAAAATGTACTGTGTCTAAGTGGGGGTGTCCTGAAAGGCGCCAGCGATAGTTGGTGGTAACACAGCTTTAATGCTGAACTCGGCCAGTGGAGAGGAGCCTGCGGGAGGTCACAGATCCACCAGTGCCGGAGAACCCAGAAGAACCAACCAGAGGCAGGCCTGCGCAGATGAGGGAAGTACGGTAGGGCACACCCAGAAAACTGTGCTTAGCTAGGGCTGCTTTCTACCACAAGAATACAGAGAAAAGGCTGGCAGCTCATGAAAAGAGGAAGCAATGCTATTAAAAGAATGGAGGAATTGATCCAGAGCAAAAGACCAGAGCTCCAGGGCAAAGTTTGGGTCATCTGTGTCTGTTTACAAATCCATGATGGGCAGAACCAGTGAGGGAATTGTTTTTTTACAGCCAGAGCTTTCTCAAATGGAGAAAAATTACTAGCAATATCACAAAAGCTTTTTGAAAAAAGAAGAATCTGTATTAAGCCAAAAGTATTAATAGGAAGCTATACAAAATGAGGAATAGTTATACCCGAAAGTGGGGAAGTACTATTTTTGGAAATCACTCTGCTGAAAGTTGTTTGTCTTAAGGATCTACAAAGTGAGGTACAGGGTTACAGGATAAACGCTGAGGGGACTTGACAGACCTTATCAGACACAAAAGTTACATTTCTTGTTATATAGGTCTTGCTTTATCTTGGTCTTAACCATCCAGCAGAAAAGTATAAAAATGAGGTATATAAAGTAAAGCCATAATAATATGCTGAGCTGTAAATGGCTCTAGTCAACAACTTCTTCAGATAACCCACTACTATTGTGGACTGCTGGACTTTTGGAGTGTTTTGCTGAATTCAAGCACCTATAATAATTGAATGACAATAGAACACCCATCTCTGACAGGACTAAACAAAAAAAAGGGGATACAAAGGAAGAACCATTCTGTATTTGTACATACAGAACAGTTAGGATAAATATGCAGCTACTTTCATGTAATTCTATGAGAAGAAAGATTTGCATTAATAGTGTTTGGACAGGATATCCTGTACTATGGATAACCTCTAGGAAGACAATAATGTAAAAAGTATTAATTATTAAAACTGTACTATAAATCAGCCGGGCGTGGTGGCGCATGCCTGTAATCCCAGCACTCGGGAGGCTGAGGCAGAAGGATTGTTGTGAGTTCAAGACCAGCCTAAGCTACAAAGTGAGCCTAAAGCCAGCCTGAACTGCATAGTGAGACCCTGTCTCAAAAAGACAAAAAAATAATAATAATAAAAAAATAAATCGACTTTTAAAAACATAGGTATACAGCTATAGTCTCTTAATTCAATGAATAGAGGGACCTGTTCTAATAATAGTGTTTGTAAATAGAATATCATGTCTGCACCTTGTACAACAAATAACCACTAAGAAAACAATATGCAATGTATTAATTATTGGATCTGTTCTACTAATTTGATTTGAAACTGCCTCATTGCTATTTGTTCTTCAATAAAATTATGGGGAAACAAAGAAAGTTGTTTGTCTTACTGGAGGGAAAGTTCAAACTTTCTACAAATCAATCAAGTCACAGAAGAATGTTCCAGCCAGGGCTTCTTTGATTTCTCTTCCTTTTTAAATTTTGTTATTCAGACAGAACATTGTCCTACTCCCTAGTGATTTCAGAGGACTATTAAACTCAGACTGAGCGTGCCTGAAGACAAACTCTTCTTCCTCCCTTCCTTCTTTAATGTTTAAAAAAAAAAAAAATTGCCTCCGGTCCTTGTGACCTTGGGAACCATCTTTATGCCTCTGTACTGTGCTCGCCACTTACCTGCCTTCATTCTCTGCTGTCCCTCATCTGAATCTCCCTCCAGCTCCCTCTACCTAGGCAGGCCGTGGCTCACTGACCTCACTGGCGGTCACCTCTAGCCTCCCTCTTCCAAAGTGGGGGCTTCTCTACTGCTCCATCCCCTTCGCCTCTCCTCAGAGCAGTCCCTTGACGCATTCCTAGACCCGAGGGCAGCCTGTGTCCGTGGGCAGTATCAAACCCTATAGATACTGTTTTCCCCTAGATTTACATGCATTCCTGCCATAAAGTCTAATTTATTTATAAATTAGACATAACAAGATATGAAGAACAATAACAATAATGTAAAATGATTATAATAGTATTCTGTCAAAAAGTTACAAGTTATTAATTCTTTATTAATGGATTTTCCATTTAATATTATTGACACATAGTTGAACTAAAGGTGACTGAAGCCACAGAGTAAAATCTCAGAGAGGAAGTCTATTGAATTTCTCACCCGCTTCTCCTTACCATCCACACTACACCACATTTGGTCTCATGGGTATACAAGACTTCCAGTTTTCTGAAGAATGATTTGGAAAACTTTTACTCAACCTTCAGAGTGAACTGACCTTCTTTTCATATGTTATTGGCAGTCAGTAGTACTTAGCAATGCAAAATTTCCCCAATTCCATCAGACACCATTAACAGACTTGAAATAATTTGGATAAAATTTTGATTCTTCCTGCAAATCACTTTCCTTCATGTTACACTGCTTTTCTGATCTCTGGTCTGAGTTTGCCACTGCAAGCCATGCTAAAATGCCATCCTATTGTCACTTGTCTACAGGCTGATAACTGGATCTCTGTATAGGATAGAAGCCAGAAGTATCTTTTCTGCAGTGAAGGAAACAATTATTTTTTAATTGAAATAAACACTGCAAGATTACTCCCCCAAAGCATTGATTCAATTCATGTTCCTATCAACAATGTACACACTGTCTGATTTAAGCATGCTTGTTTTCATTTTTTTAAATATATTTGATACAAGGTCTCACTACCCAGCTCAGACTTGCAGTGACCCCCTGTTTTCAGCCTCCACAGCACTGGGATTACAGATGTACATCACCACACTGGTCTCTGTGGCAGGCTAGGCAAGCCCAGGGGAGGGACTGGCACCACATAAGGTTCTGGGCATCAAACCTGAGTCCTTGTGCTTGCCTAGGCAGGCGTTTCAACCCCTGAGCTATCTCCATGGCCCCTCAATGATTTTTTTTTTAAAGGTGCCTCTTTTTTCAATTTACATTTCCCTGATGACCAGTGAGGCTAATCTTTCCACATGTGTATTATGTAGTTACATTTCTCTTCCCATGAAAGGTTTACTGAATGAATCCCTTTCCCATTTTTCTATTGAATTGATTGTGTTTTTCTTATCACCTTAAAACCTCTTTTTTAAAAAAAAATTGATATAGGGTCTTACTACACAGTTTAGACTCGTAGTGATAATCCTGTCTCAGCCTCCCCAGCACTAGGCACGTGCCACCACACCCAGTTTCGGGGCCAGCATAGCATATGGTACCAGGGATGAAACTCAGGACCTTGTGCTTGCCAGGCAGGCACTTAGACCACCACCCCAGCAGCCTTGAAGCTGTTTGTACATAGGATTAACCCTTCACCTGCTATTTGTATTATAAGTATTTTTTTTTCCAGTCTAGATCTCTCAGACCCTGTAGACTTTGTCAGAAAAGTGAGTATTTTTAGGTTGGCCAAATGGTAGATGCCTCTAATCCCAGCATTCTGGGAGGCTGAGACAGGATGGTCACAAGCCCAACCAAGACAAGTTAGCAACTTAGTGAGACCCTGTCTCAAAGTCAAAAGGCCTGTCTTCAATTCTCAGTGCTTAGGACAAGGAAGAGATGGGGGGCAGGGGCAGGAACAGGAGAGGGAGAAGAGTAAACATTCTCTGTCTTGGCACAGGAGTCTGCATCCAGTCACTGCCTCCATCATCTGATCTGCTCCTCAGCTGGCTAATCCCCGTCAGAGCGGATTGCTTCTCAGGTGTCTTTGCAGGCATTGAGCCTGGGAATAAAAGAGCAGAGTGTGAGAATGAGTGAAGGTGTGGAGGTCAGGGCTAGGGAATGGTACAAGATGTGGTTGGAGGGATAAGCAGCAGGTCATGCAGAGCCTTGTTTTGTTTGTTTGCTAGTTTTGGTTTGGTTCTGGGAATTGAACTCAGGACCTTGCGTTTGCCAGGCAGATGCCATGCCACCAAGATATATCCTTGGCCAAGGAATATTATAAATGAAAAGAAAGGACATAAACTGCGTTATGCTTTGGAAAGAATGGCTCTGGCTGATGGATGGACAAGGCAGTGCAGGAACAGAACTGCATGCCAGGAGCCCTGTTAGGGGGCTATTGCTGAGGTCCAGAGGTGGTTGGGACTAAGGCTTTGACAGCAGGTATAAGCTGAGGCTGATATAGTTTTGTGCCATAATGAAGGGCTATTAGGTTACACTAAGAGATTAGATGAAGAGTAGTGAGGAGGAAGAAGAGGTAGAGATTGCCTCCAAAGATTCTTATTTAAATAGCTGGAAAAAAGGAGCAGGTTGATAGGGAAACACGATTCAGCCTGGCACTTGTGAAGTCTGAGATGTCTTCTGTGAAGCGAGCAGGTGGAGAAGGTGGAAGTTAGAGCTGTCATGCAGACTTGGCATTTGGAGACATGAACCCAGGACTAGGCAGCAAACAGAGGCTCTTACAGGCAGAGAGAGGATTATATCCACCCAGACAGTGTGGGCAGATACAGCTTGAGTGTGTTCCCCAAAGGTTCACAGTGTGTTGGCAGCTGGGTCCCCAAGAAATGGTGGAGATTTTGAGAGGGAAGTGGCCAGGTCACCGAGGGTACAACCCTCAGGAGGGACCAATGTAGTTCTCGTGGGACCCTGGATAGTTCCTGTGAGATTGTTCTAAAAGGAGCAATGGCCCATAAAAATCTCTGGCTTCTTCTTTTTTTTTTTTTTTCCAGAACTGGGGATTGAACTCAGGCCCTTGAGCTTGCCAGGGAAGCACTTATTCCACTGAGCTATCTCCCCAGCCCTCAACCTCTGGCTTCTTATCCTACCACATGATCTCTTGTGCCTTCATTGCTGCCATTGTGGTAATTAGAGGCTTTCATGAGAGGCCATATAGATGGTACACCCAGGCTTGAGCTTTCAATCTCCAAAACTGTTGACTACTAAACCTTTTTTCTTTACCTGGACTCAGGTATTTTGTCATGGCAACAGAAAATGAATCAATGCAATAGAGAAAACAATTTTCCCAAGGCTAGGAGGGGAGGAGCTGATAAAGGAGACTGAGAAGCAATAGGTGAAAGTCAAGAGAAGAAACCATTTCAACAAAGGGACAGTATGAGAATTGTCCTGAAGGAAAAGGAAATTTGACAGATTAACTGAAGGTCAATTTGTAGCGCCCAGCTGAACTGAAGCAGTGCAGTGCTGCATGTGGAGGGCCTACCTGAGGGTTGTTGCCAACAACATAAAAAGAGAGCTGGAGGGGAAGATGGGGTGCTATTACATCTCCTGGAGAAGCTGGAACTGAGTTCCTGACATGAACTCAGTTGTTCTCCCAATCAGATGTGTGGAAGTCGCTTCTGTGGGCTCCAGGTCTTCCGCTGGACTCCTGCAGGACACTGCCATGGGCTCCAGGCCCTAAGCTGGATTGTTTAAGTATCTAGTGTGTGGACAGACCTTCTGTATTCATTTTCACTTGGCCCTTTGGATGAATATAAAATAATCTTATACATTATGTGTCTGTATTAAATCTGTTCCCTTATAAACTCTGACTGTAAGAAAGGAGCACTGAAGGATGGCCACTGGATCTGGGGGCACCCAAGAGGTATCACTAAGGGCTGCTGCAATCAAATTGGCTGGAGTCGGGAAATTACTATCAGGTGAGCTAGAAATGATGGCATTTGAAGACAACCTTGTATGGTTTGTATCTAGATGTCCCCCTAAAGCATCATGGGGTTATGGGGGGTTGGAGGTGGCTGGATGTAGGGTGTGTAACGTTGGGACCAAGGCTGTAATGCTGGGATTGATTTCTGGTATGCTGCTAGGATTAAGGCTGTCCTACTCTGGGTATAGGTGATGCCCACCCTAGCCTTGGGTAACTTGGGTAGGGTGCAGGGCACAGAAAGCACGTCACTGCTCACCTCTTACTGCTAGCTACCTTGCTCCCCTCTGCCTCTGACCTGCCATGATCTATTTCTCCTCTGTATGCCCCTCTGCCACGCCACCCTATCTGGGAGCCAGCAGATTATGGACTAAAACCTCTACAGACTGTGCACCAAATAAACCTTAACTCTGGACATTGGGTATTTTGTCTCAGCAATGAGAAAAGAAACTAAGGTCCACCTCTACTGTGAAACTCAGCTGTGAATGAAGAGTATAAGTCCAACCCTATGGGAGGCTGACAAAGCAGGATCACATGTTTAAGTCCAGCCTGAGCAATTTAGTAATTTAAAAAGGACTGGAAATGCAGCTAAGTGGGAGGGTTTGGGTTTGGCTCCTAGTACTGGAGAGAGAGAGAGAAAGACAGAGAGAGAGAGAGAACAGGAAGATAGGCAGGAAGTATGTGGAACTGGAGAGAGAAACTGTGTTTTGTTTTATTTTTTCTTTGGAATACCTTAAGCAGGCTGAGTGCAGACAAGGTAATGATGAGCGCTGGGTCTAGACCACCAAGTGGGACCCTCTTATCCTGGTAGAAGACATAAAGACCAACATGAGGAATGACCCATGAAGGGATGAAGGGAGGAGAGGGGTGAAAAATAACTCATGCCTAGCACTTTATAATGCCCAGAAAAAAATCCTTCAAAACAGACAAAGAAAACAAGATTGGTCCATAAGGGAGGGGAGCCTGAGAAGCAGCATCTCTCTCCCTGGCCACACCTAGTACTATGGAAAGTTCAACAATGGGAAGGGGTTTTTGAAAGAGATGTAATTGTCGGGCTCACTGTCCGATACCAAGTCCACTAGAATTCAAATGGAAAACACCAACTAAAGACATTTCCAATCATTCAAGGACTCATAAAATTTACACTCAGTCATCCCTGAAAAATGTACTAGAGAATGAATTCCAGGAGGTCAGAAAATGAATCCAAGACAAAAATGAGTGACACTGTAAATAGTGACAAAGAAGTACATGGGTGTGCACAGTATAACCAAGTATAAAAAAGAGATGGATTTTAATATATTTTAATAGATACAATAATTGTACATATTTATGAGATATAAGTAGGCTATTTTTGGAAGGCAGTTTGAAAGGAAAGTTACATAAACATGAAAGATGAGGAAAGAGAGAGAGGAAGAGAAGGGAATATTCTACTAAGTTCTTTTTGTTCAGGGGAGGAAAGAAATACTTACTGCCTCTACGTAGTAATAGAAAAACATTTATTTAACAATATGATCATAAAGCAGTATGGTAGCACATGTCTATAATCCCAGAAGTCTAGGAAGCTGAGGCAGGAGAATAGCAAGTTCAAACCCAACCTAGATAACTTAGCAAGAATTTACCTCCAAAGAAATTTTTAAAGGATGAAAATGTAGCTCCATGTGAAAGATCTGGGTTCATGCCCCAGCACCAAGAGAGAGAGAGAAAAAAAGATGTAATCATAATTGTAAGAGAAAAAAGATGTATAAATGCTATTCATTTGATTTTCCAAAAGGAAAGCAAGGAATGAAGAAAATGTTATTCATTCAGAGAAAGTAAAAGAAAAATGAAATGAAAAGAGAAAGGCTAGAAAAAAAACAAACATGTCAGTATAGAAATAAAAATAGAAAATCTAATCCTGATTAAGATACCATTAGAATACCTCACAGATCTAGAGAAAACATTCCTAAAATTTATCTGAAACCAGAAGAGACCTAGAATAGTGAAAGCAATTCTGGGCAACAAAGGTAAGGCAGGAGGTATCACAATCCCTGATATGAAATTATACTACAAGGCTACTGTGATAAAATCAACATGAGACTAGCAAAAAAAAAAAAAAAAATGACCTGAAGATCAATGGAATAGTTTAGAAGATGCAGGCACAGTTCCAAACACACTCAGCCACTTTATCTTTGACAAAGGGGCCAAACATGTTCACTGGAAGAAAAGATAACCTCTTTAATAAATGGAGCTGGAAAAACTGGCTTTCCACATGCTAAAGGCTAAAATTAAATATATGCCTATCACCATGCATTAAACTGAAGTCAAAATAGGTTAAAGATTCAGATATTGGGCTGGCAAGATAGCTCAGCGATCTAGAGCGCCTCTCAGGGACCACGGTTGGAGCCCCAGCACCACGTGCCATGCCAGCCCCTCCCCGCAGGGCCAGCTGAGCTCACCCCCCACCCCCGCGAAAAAAGAATCCATGATGTGTAGCGAGACACTGTAATAAATAAAGGAATTAAAAAAAAAAGATTCAGATATTAAAACAGAAACACTAAATCTATTGGAGAAGAAAGTAGGCAGAAACCTTGAAGACATAGGGGTAGGCAGGGAGTTCATGAACAAACACCAAACTGCATGGGAAATACTTCAAAGAATCAACAACTGGATTTACATCTCTTTGAAGTTTCTGCATGTCAAAAGAAATCACCAACAGAAGAAAAGGAAAACCCAAGATTTGGGAAAAAAGTTTTGCTGACTGCCCTCAAACAAATGACTTCTATCTAGAACATATAAAGAGTTTTAAAAAAAACAAAAAGGTCAGGCTCCCAAAATTCAAAGATTCAATCCAAAAATGGGCATCTGGGATGAATATACACTTCTTAGATGAAAAAATACAAATGGCAAATAAACATATGAAAAAAATGTTCAACATCATTGGTCATTCAAGAACTGCAAATTAAAACAACACTGAGATTACATCTCATCCCAGAAAGAATGTTATCATCAAGAAGTGAACAAAAAACACACTGAGGATTTGGAGGGGGAAGGAACTCTTCTCCGCTGTTTGTGGGAATGTAGACTGGTACAACCACTGTGGAAAGCACTGTAGAGATTCCTCAAAAAACTAGGATTAGAGGTCCCATTCGGCCCAACTGTTCCCCTTCTGAATATTTTTTTTCAAAAGAACTGAAAACATCATATCATAGCGACATATGTGCTCCCATGTTTATAGCAGCACCATCTGTCATAGCTAAATCTTGGAGGTAACTCAAATGCCCATCAACAGAGGAATGGATAAAAAAGATGTTTTTTTTTGTTTTTTTTTTTTTTTTTTAATACAATGGAGTACTACTTCAGGGGTTATATTGAAAGATAAATTTGAGGATTTTATAGGTAAATAGATGCAACCAGAGACCATACTGATAAGTGAAATAAATCAGACCCACATGTGTAAACATCATATTGCCTCCCTAGTGTAAGAACCTGAAAGAGTAAGTAAAATCTGAAAGCTACAATAGATTCTATGAAAGGGAAAGAAACTCCTCAAAGGCAAGGAACAACTGGGATGAGCCAAAGAAGAAAATAAAGAAAAAAGGGAAATATATATATATATATATATATATATATATATATATATATATACATATACACACACCTAGGATAGTTTGGATAACTGTACTGCTGATTTTTGCTGGTCTATTGAAAACAGGAGTTAATGCTTTAATTTTTTACTCTCGTCTTTTTAATTTTTTCACCAATTTTGCATGATTATATCCGGTAATCTGAACAACTGATTTGAAAATTTCTAAGCAGCATACTATCCTCTTTGTCCTCCCCTAACTGGAATGTGTGAAACTCTTAATACACTGAGAGCCAGTTGTGATGATCTGCACCTATAGTTTCTTTCTACAGAACCTGAGGCAGGAGGAGCCCTCGAGCACTACAGTTCAAGGCCAGCCCGAGCAACATAACAAAAGTGCTACCTACACATACATAAACAAATAAGCATGGATGTTTAATGAAAGACTCCAAATGTAGTGGCATAAAACCACTATTCACTTAGCTCCTGAGCCTGTGGGTTTAGAAGGTTGACAGAGTACAGTAGAAGGGACATGGTTTTGCTCCCTGTTGTTTGGGGCTGGGCCTGGAAGGCTCAGGGTGTGGGCCCTGGACTATCCGCGGGTTGCTTCATGCTCATGTGCCTGATGGCAGGTGCTTCTTGGCAGGGCCACCATGCTTTCTCAAAGGGAACTGAGGCAGGGCTCCTTTGGGTGGCTTGGGCCTCACAACACAGTGGCTGAGTTCAAAGGGCAAGTAGTAGGACAGAAAATAGCCAGAGAAAGCTGGGCGTCACATGTCAGGGGTACCTTTTCAGAAGTGAGCCACTGAGGCCCCTGATTTTCAACAGAGAAGTTAGGTTCTATCACTTGTGTGAGCAGTAACAAAGGATTTGGGGACACCTGCCCTTGGGGAGGCAGGATCACGAGTTTGAGCCCAGCCTGGGCAACTTGGGGGCTTAGTGAGATCCTGTCTCAAAGTAAAAATAAAAAAGGACTGGAGATATAATTCAGTGTGGAAGCCCCTGGGCTTAATATCTACTATAGTAAAAAACAAAAAACTGTAAACATATTTTTAAATCATCCCAAGAGCCAAATACAATTCTTTTTGGCAAAACTCAAAGTTTAGTATATAATCAAACTTCAAAATGTCAATTCTACAGCAAGACATAGTATTATTTTTTATAAGTATATTAAACAAAGATAATAAGACAGCAATCCAAGCCACCTTTGAAATAGTATTAGCTAGTGCTTTGAAGTTTTGAAAATTTCTCTTTTTCAGTCCCAAGTTTGGGTCCATATATTGAAAAACAAATAAACAAATAAAATAGCTAAATGCTATCTATGTGACCAAGGTGAAACAAAATAAAATAAAACCTTTGATATAAGGGAATATTAAAAAATATCAGCAATCCTAAGAAAAATAATTCAGGGTGAAAACATTAGGAAAAAATCATAATTATTAATTTTGTCCATAAATGGGAAAATAAACATTAAAACAGTGAGGTGCTATGCAAAGAAAACACCAGAATTTTAATAATGTCCTTGTTTGTGGACTGGGTGTATAGCTCAGTGGCACAAGCACCTGCCAGGTAAGGACAAGGTCATGAGTCTGATTCCTGGTATAGTAAAGACCATGCTTGCATGGGTGTGGGAACAGGTCTGTGGATTCGTGTTGGTGGCTCACGCAGGTGGACAAGCTGCTGACGGACAATCGAAGGCCTTGTTAAATGTTAACCCCCTTACCCTTTGACCCGACACTTGCACTCAGATGCGCTCAGGGGTGCTGGGATGGAACCTAGGGCCGTGCACATGCTGGGGTTACTGAGCTTCACCTCAGCCTGCTGGGGATGATTTTTAAAATCAGAGAAGAAATATGTATACAGACATAGAATCATCTGTGAAGCCTAAAGAGAGCGTGGATGAAAGAAGCAGTGAAGCAACACATGCAGCATTTTTTTTAAGCTACAAAACTAGATTCATGGGCTGCCAGTGTAGCTCAGCGGTAGCACACTTGCCTAGCATGCACAAAGCCCTGAGTTCAGTCCCCAGTACTACACACAAACAAACAGAGTGAATTAAATTTATGTATTTCTGTCTTTGTCACAGTCATACAAATACAGAGAGAGATGCAAAGAAAGGATTCGCATTAAATTGAGGATAGTGGTTTCCTCTCAGGACTGCATTATGATTAGAAATTTGAGATAAGAGTGGGGTAAAAATGTTTTGTTTTGTTTTTTTAGCCAGGCCTGGTGGCCCACACCTGTAGTCCCAGCACTCAAGGCAGAAGCAGGCAGATCACTGTGATTTTGAGGCCAGCCCATGCTACCTAGTGAGCTTAAAGCAATTTGAACTACATACAGCAAGACTGTCTCAAAAAGCCAAAAACATTAAATTCAATTGTGTTTTTTTAAGTCTATCTCCTACTATTTCTGACTTTCTTTAAAGTAAAATATACATATACTAGCTGTATACTTTAAAAGTCAAAATTAAATTATCCTTTGTTCCTTGTTTTGTAGTTTGGTGACTGAAGACTGAATCCAGGGCTTTCATGATGAGCAAACAACTCTAGCCCTTTTCTGGTTTTTGTTTTGAGACAGAGGCTTGTTGCCTAGACCAGATCTGGACTTGCTATTTCCTGCCTCAGCCTCCCACAGTGCTAGAAATACAGCACGCGCCAGCACGCCTGGCCAATTCACAAGCCATTTAAAGAGCACAGTTTAATTATGTCCAGTGCATTCACAGTGACATAATTACCATCACAATACATTTTATTATATATTTTGGCATCACTGTTTATATGAGTCAAAAGTTAGATCATAAAATATTGAATATTTTCTTCATTTGAAAAAAAAAAATCCAAGGACCCTTCAGCTATCACTCCCTTCCACTCTAAGTCTTTCTGTCCTGCCTGCCCTAGGCAATCCTTAATCTACTTGTGGTCTCCATAGATTTATCTATTCATGGCCTTTCACGTACATGGAATCATGTCATATGTTGTCTTTTGCAATTGTGCTCTTTCACTTTGCATGTTTTCAAGCTTCATCCATGTTATCACATGTACCAGTACTCCATTATTTTTTGTGGCCAAGCAATATTCCATAGTATGAATAAACCACATTTTGTTTATCTAGCACTTAGTGAGCATTTAAGTTGGATCTAACTTTTGGCCCATAGAAATAGTGATGCCAGCCGGGCATGGTGGCATATGCCTGTAATCCCAGCACTCGGGAGGCTGAGGCAGGAGGATTGTTGTGAGTTCGAGACCAGCCTGAGCTACAAAGTGAGCTTAAGGCCAGCCTGAACTGCATAGTGAGACCCTGTCTCAAAAAGACAAAAAAAAAAAAAAAAAGAAAGAAATAGTGATGCCATGAATATTTATGTACCAGTTTTTGTATTAATATATATTTTCTTTACTCTTACATCTACACATAGGCATAGAATTGCTGGGCCAAAGCGTGGCTTTGTTCAACTTTTTGAGTAACCTCCAGCCAACTTACCAAGGTAGCTGTGCCATTGTACCTTCCTAGAAGCAGCAGGCATGGGCTGCAATCATCCCATATGCTCACTGACCCTCGGTTCTCGTCTCTTCCAGTACAGTCACCCTCATGGGTGTGAAGAGAGTAGCTCATTGGGATTTTATCTTATTTTCTTGATTCATGATTGAATACCTTTGCATATGTTTATTGGCTCTGTGTGTGTGTGTGTGTGTGTATGTGTGTGTGTGTGTGTGTGTGTGTGTGTGTGTAAGAGACAGAGAGAGAGAGAGAGAGTCTCACTATGGAGTTAAGCTGACCTTGAGCTTGCTGTGTTACCCAGGCTGGCCTCAAACTCACAGCAATCCTCCTGCCTCATCCTGCAGGGGCTGGACATATAGGCATGCACCACATCTGGCTTCTTGTTGGCCATTTATA
>PVKA01026940.1:0-31110 GCA_004027165.1 Ctenomys sociabilis
GGAAGGCGGAAGCCAGCGCTGTCTTTCAGGCGCGGCTACTCACAGCTCTCTACACCTGAAGAGTGTTGAGCAGGCGCCTAAACAGGAAGTAGGGTCTCTTGTGTCCAAAACGGGATCAGGTCCTCCTGAATGGAGGCCTACACTTCCTACCCTCTTTCTAACTGTCACTGGCTTGCCAGTGGCAGGGAAGCAGAAGTGTCCTATCCAAGATTGCTTTACTTGGCCCCTGGTGTTTCATCTCTCAGCGTAAAACACTCTTATTCATATGTTCCTTGTCGCAACCTTATATTTTCCATTTTATGGACCACAAGATGGAGACTGGGAGAAATGAACTTGCACAAGGGCACAAACTGAGCCTCAAGCTCAAGACTGAGTGACCCCAGACCCCCAAACCCAGGTTTTTGGCCCTGAAATGGCCTCTCAGGGTTGAGATGGGGGTGGGGTGGGTGTGAGATGACTTGGCATTCAGGGATGGACTTGCTCCCACCTATGTGCCATGCAAATCATCCTCTTAGTTTGTTAGACCATGAAACGGGCAGTTCATTGCCTCCCCTCCAATTCCTGCCTCCCAGCCTGCAAGAAACTCTGGCACTATGTTCTGGAAGGATGGAGGTATTTTTATAATTCTCTCTTCACCTAAACCTGCTGGGCCAGGACAGAGCCCAGACCCTCAGGGTCTGACCGTTATCCTGCAGTTTGGACCTGGCCATTCCCAGCTTTGATGTTGTCTTGCTAAATGTCCCCAAGTCACTGGCGGGCTCTGATCTCTCTAGCACCTAATAATTCAAACAGCCTGAAGCAGTGAGCGGCTAATCAGCTCAGCAGCCCTTGCAGCTGCACAGTGAGCTGAAGAGAAAGGGGGTCCCTTTCATTCCTAGGGTCTTGTTCTACAACCTGATGGTCAAGGCAGACACCATTATCCACTGGCCGGGAGCTGAGGTTAATTCCTGCAAGGCCCTGGGTTGAAGTCTGCCTGGTTGTGGTGACCTATCACAGAGTTTGAATCATGACTGTGCTGGCCAGGCCATCAGGTGGGAATTAAAATTTAATTTAGAAAGTCCTGTCTCTGCGGCCCTGGTGGCCGTCGTCTGGGTGATTGACTGGCTGGTTTCTTTCACCTTTGCATGCCTCAGGTTTTTACTGGCAGAGGAAATGAAGGCTGAACTGGGGCAGGAAATTCCATGTACACAGGTGTTTCTGATTAGCCCCGAGCACCTCTGCCTGGAGCACAACCGGGGGCCAGGGATGCGGGTGTGATCCCAGAGCCCTCTCCAGCCTGGTAGTGGTGGCTACTTTGCATCTAGGGAAGGCGGACAGGGCACTAGGGCTGCTGCAGGGCCCTAGTGAATGCTAACAGATGGTCCCATACTTGCCCTTAGTGCTCAGTGGTCATCTGCTGCTGACACAGCGTCACCCCATCCTCTGTTCGTGTAGTGGGCTGCTGGTGGCACCACGGCCTGACCTGGGAGATTAGCTTTAGCCGCAAGTGTGTTTACACATTGTAGCCAGCACTTTATGTGGCTGACCTGCCCTCATTTTCACATCTTCCAAAGGGCTTAGAGACCCAAAAAGCATCCTCCCTTCTCTTACAGGGGCCTCTGGAGAAGTTGAGAAGGGCAAACTTGCTCTTGTCTGGTATGGCCATCTGTAGGATTAGTTCAGAGCCCAAAGCAGCAGCTGCCTGTCCCTTAATATCTCATATTGCTGCCACAGGAAAATTTCCATTATTAGTGATTCTTTGCCCTGGGCAAAGGCAGTGGGCTCCCATTATACCAAAAGGGTATTTGGAGGGAGGTGTGACCCTGGTAAATAGCACCCAGAGATGGTCTGGGTGCATCTAGGCAGATGACCGCTCCACACTACCCATCTCGGTTTTCCCACCTGTAAAGTGGGCGTCAGAGCAACGAACTGCTGGATCCACACATGAATTAATGAGTTACATCTCTAAACCATCAGCTGTTCAATCTGTGACTAGCACACAGAGAACTACGCACAACTCTGATTGGGGTATGCAGTTCCTAACACTATTCCTAAGGGGCTGCTGCAGAAAAATACTATTTTATGAATAGTTTGGAATATTACTTTAAGTTCAACCCCTCAAACTTATAATCAATTAAAATGCCCATCAATTGGTTAGAGACTAAGGTGTGGTGTGATTAAGGTGTGTGCAGTAGTGTGTAACTAGGAAGATTACTGTGACAAGAAAGGGTCTAGGTAAAATGTCCAGGGAATAACAGGAAAGAAACAAGCCAGTCTATATGGATTACACCTGTGGAACAGTGCATAACCCCACCCCTGACAGCAAAGGAAGAATGGAGAGGGATGTAAATAATTTTTGTGTCTTTAAATATATTTAAGTCATTCAATAGTTCAGGGTCCAGTAAAAATGAAAATAAGAGCAGAGATAGATAGAGGTGTGCTTAAATTATCAAGTTCCTACCAGGATGCCCTATGATAGCCCAGGACCAGAAGAATGTACTCTGAACAGCCAAAAAGCCTGAGCCAGGAAATCGTCCCACTGGAGGACATGGACCAAGGAAGTATGGGTTATCAGAGTAAATACGGCCATTGCCTGAGATTCCACAGCTGGCTCCTCGGCCTGGGAATGCTGGGGGCAATGGGCTGAACCAATGCCAGTCAGCCTCGCTCAGCAGCCCAGGACCGGACCGCACGTCCTTCCTGCTTCTGTAGCTGGAGAGAGACCTAGGCCCCGGTAGCTGTACCTCATCCCTATGACGGCTGAACAGCTCAACACTCCTCTTAGGATTGCTAAGAGGCCCTCAGAAAGAATCTCTTGCTCTGGGTGAAGCACAAATGAATGACTGCTGTGTAGAGCTCTGTAAGTTTGGGAATGAAGGACCCCACATAGAACCCCTAAATTGGCTTGCCTTGCCCTGGGATCCTGCCTGGCAGGCAGGAAAGCAGAGAATGTGGGATCTTCAGGATCTTCATGTCCTCCTCCTGGAGGAAGCTCCATTTGAGCTCAGAGTTCTTCTAAAATCTGCGTGCGGTCTTGAGTCCCTGGCAGGTGGAAGCCAGGCCTCACCCTGTCTTTGCATCACCCCTAGGCCCTCAGAAGAGAACTCTGTACATCCTTAACCACCATGGATGCAGAAGAGCAGTTGAGGCAGCAGCCATAGTTGACAACTTTCAATTCCTCCTCTGAAACCACTGTCAGATATTTTTGTGACTTTCTTCACTCTCCCTTCTTATCTCTTCCTTCCCCAGGGGCAGATTTATGACACAGGAACTCATCCCCCCTCCCTTTGTGTCTCCTGCTCCTCTTGCAGTTACCAGTTTGGCTTCTTGGAGGTGGGCAAGGTCTGATCTACTCTCCAGCTCCCTGCATGCCAGCCCCAGCCAGCCCCTCAGACAGAGGGCTTGTGGCTATGGAGGAAAAGGTGAAAAGGAACTTCCAAACAGGGACTTTGATGTCCCCCCAGTATTGTGCTGAGTGCTTTTTATGCATTCTACCCTGCGGTGTGTGACCCTACCATCTTAAGAGAAATCTGGGCTGGTTGAGTTGCTGTCTTGCACAGGGTCACAGAGCTGGTGAGTGGAGGTGCTGGGTAGACCTTGGCTGTCTGACTCCAAAGTTTAGGATTTTGTGTGCTTTAAATCCCTCCGCTCAATTTCTCTTTTGTCTGTGGAATTCTAGGAAGTGTTGGTTCTGTTTCTTGTCAGTAGGACCTGATGCTCCCCATGGAGTAGGGTCTCTTGGCATTGACATGTCGTCCCCAGCAGCAGACCTGGGGTGTGTGTGTGTGCAGAACATCATCTCAGTGCCCAGAGTATCTAGGACCAGCTGGAATCAGGGGCCTCCTGGCCCAGTGCCATGCCACGTGGAAATGCCATTTGTGTCCGCGGCCATAGCTGGAGAGCTGTCTTTCAGAGCTGGGAGTCAAAGGACCACATGGAAACACTTTAGCCAGCGCCGGTCCTGGAGAAGCCCTGGCTCACAGCCACAAATGGCGGCAGGTCCAATAACGTTGAGAGCCAAGTATGCCTGGTGCCAATAAAGCAAGGGGAGTTTGGAGACTGACCAGCAACTGCAGCTCGCATGCGGCCAGCGGGTGCCCAGCAAACATCGGTTCCTGCATCCTGAGGGGGAGGCCTGGGTTCCATCTACTGGGTGTTTTGGTGATGAGATGCTCCATGCTTTGCTATCCTACAATAGCAGAGCAGACAAGGGGTGCCTACAATGGGGGACCCAGGGCCCCTGAAGCTGTGATCAGGTTTAGGTTGGTTTTTATGTACAGAGCACTCACAGTCTTCTCCGCCTTCTCTGGGGCAGTATAAAAGCCTAAAGTGCCCACCCCAAGGGCCTACAACAAGAACAGAGGGGCTAAGCCATTCAGCATGTCCAAGCAGACAAAATTATCCCAGGAAAGTTGATTGGGGAAGATGAGTCAAGCCTGTGAGGGAAGGGAAGTGCCCAGGCTGGCCAGCTGTCTGAGCAGCACTGGCTCTTTCTGCCCCCATCCCAGCCTGACCACACAGGCTGCAGAGCACAGGGCCTCTCCTGGGCCTTCAGGGAAGATGGCCTCCCCCAGCATCATCTGTGAACCTCATCTCTGAGCTCAGAGCTTCCTCCCAGCTGGGGTTGCCCCTTCAGAGTTCCAATTTCCCCACCAGCCTTGGGCCGTATATCTTCCCTCCTTTCTCCTGTCTGCTTTATAGCTTGCTGGAAACACCTTCCTTTAGCACTTCGAAATCTATCACTTGAAAGCATCTTAATGTTAACCAATGTGATTCTTTTTTAATTTGAAGGGGCTTATTTCTCTGAATTGCTTTCCTGATCTTATAGGAGGGCATGCTCCCTAATATTAAACTTTTTCTTGAAAAAGAACAAAAAAATGACTCACATCTGTTTGATATTTAATTCAAATTGAATGGCAGGACAGGAAAAAAATTACACTGCAAAAGGCGAGAAAGTGTGTTGTTTAAAAGAGTCATGCAAACTGAATGGACATGATGGAAAATGTGAAATGACAAAGGATGGAGGGGTGTGGCCTAGGCAATAGGGTGTCTCCTACCCAGAAACCAGGGTGAAGCAGCCAGCCTGGAAGAAGATGGAAATTGGAAGACAGACTCTGCTCTGGACAGTTCTGTAGTCACATGTGCCTGGGGTCTGGGATCCCAGCCTCAAGCAGGGGTCCTGGTCCTGTCTGGAATCCAATACAGGGAGTTCCAGGTTGGGGGAGGGGTGGCTGCCTGTCTGAAGCCTTCTGAGGGGCTTCCAGATAATCCTGCATGCACAGCCTGGGTGGCCAGCCAGGCCTTCCCCTGTTCCCCATGGCCAGGAAACCTTGGGGGCTTTACTATAATTCAGAGAATTGAGTTGAAAGTCCCTATGTTCCCTGTGGGATCATTTGACAGAGATACCAACATCTTGTGCCTGAGAAGAGAGTTGGGCAGGGCTCTGAAAGCCGGTGTCTTCTCCAGTCCTGTGAGAAGGAAGGTGGCCTCTGAGCTCCACACAAACTCTGAAAGAGAAAGATCCCAGGAAAGACATGGGTGTGGATTCTTACCTGATACCCTCTGTCGAGCTACATTTTAGACCAGAGCCTTGAGTTCATGGCCCAGCATGGTCACTCCAGCTGTGAGTCCCAGTGGGGACATCTGCTCTGTGAGCCTTCACATGATGCTTCACAGTGTGAGCTCAGGCAGAGCTGCAGGGGCTGCCCCATGGGGTGGGGAGAAGGGCAAAGAGGACAGCAGGTCAGGGGCTGCTGCCACCACCAACGGAGCCGGCTTGGGCTCCCCTCTGTTCTCTTTTTTTTTTTTGTCTTTTTGAGACAGGGTCTCACTATGCAGTTCAGGCTGGCCTTAAGCTCACTTTGTAGCTCAGGCTGGTCTCGAACTCACAACAATCCTCCTGCCTCAGCCTCCCGAGTGCTGGGATTACAGGCATGCGCCACCATGCCCGGCTTCCCCTCTGTTCTCTGATCCTTTATTTCCTCATCTATCATGTGGATAGTTTAACCTCTGCATAATGTTATTTTTAGTACCTAATAGGATAAATATAAACAAATTCATTTTATTTTTTATTTATTTATTTTTATGTATTTGGTACAGGGTCTCATTACACAGTTCAGACTCATAGTGATCCTCCTGCTTTCAGCCTCCCCAGTGCTAGGATTACAGGCATGCGCCACCATGCCCGGACTCAGTTGCTGACTCAGTGCTCCCATTGGTGGGGCTGGTGTGGCATGCAGTTCCAGGGATCAAATCCTGGTCCTGTGCTTGTCTAAGCAGGCACTTAGTCCTCTGGGCTATCTTGCTGGCCCTCCAATTCACTTTAAAACAGCAGAACAGTGTACAAGTTTCTTAGACTGGCCACTCTGACCTCTCCAGGGCCTCTGTGCAGGCACCATTTTTATTTCTGAGCCATTTCCACTTTGCTTGTTTTGTCACTCTGGCTAGCTCAAGTATAAAGGACTGGATTTTTTTCCATACAGTGGTATGCTGGTGCTGTCTAACATTACCTTGTAAAAACTGATGGTTAGATGGCTACATTTAATTTAATAATTAATTTGTATTTAATTATTTATTAAGAATTATTCAATTCTTTTTTTTTTTTTTTTTGTGGAACTGGGGATTGAACTCAGGTCCTTGCACTTGCCAGGCAAGCGCTTATTCTCCTGGGCTACCGACCAGGCCCTAAATTCCTAATTAAATTATTAAAGCTAAGGTATATGAACATGCAGTTGAGTAGATCATATTCAATAGAAGGTAAATAATCAAAATTCTGCTCCAAAGCATATTAATACATCTATACCCTTGCGATTATTTTCATCACTGTATCTGTGCTTGTGAATGCTACAGTACAGAAGGCGCCTTTTGCCATCCACTCATTAATGTTGCAGGCAGCAGAGTTAGATAGAAATATTTTTAGGCAGTCAGGTAGGGCCAGGTCCTCAAAAGAAATACAGGAAACAAGATGTCTGCAACTCTGGGAGGGACAGAGGCTCCTGCTGTGAACCAGACCTAAAGGCCAAAGAAATGCTAAAAGAGCAACACGGGAGACTGATATTCTAAATAGGTAGAGACAACCTAAAAAAACCCAAGTGAGTCACTAGCCCAAACCCCGAGGGGAAGAGACCCTGTCCCCTATTCATGCCCGCTTACTACCATGCCTGCTTACTGCGTGACTTGCTTCCCCATTTGGTTCTGGGCCTAATCAACTTTACCTGAACAAAGGTGCTTGTAATCCCATTGGTTGACTATAGTTTTGTCCCACCCCACATCCACCTAAGTGAGACCCCTTGTTTACCTTAGACCCACATGGTTTTGCCCTATAAAAATACCCGGAAAGAAGCAGCTTTCTGGGCAATCCGCTCAGGCCCCCCTTCTGTCCCTCTCCGACAGAAGCTTTTTCTATCCAATAAAGTTTTTTCCTCAACCTCTGTTTGTTCCTAAAATTCATTCTTCGGTTTTAGAGAACTCGAACTCATCAAGGTCAGGTTGGGAGTTTTACTTCCCCGTATCAGTGTCACCTGTGTAGGGATATCTTGAAATTTCTCATGGGAGGGATTACCCCACAAAAACTGGCAAATCCTGCCCTCTGAGCTCCGGTACCAGAGAGCTGCTTGGTAAACATTTACCTGCATTTGCCTGTTTGCAGAGACGGACAAAATTAGGTGTGCAGAGGAGATTTGGGGGGACTTTCTCAGAGTCCCAGCCACGTCCAGTGTCTTCCTTTTAGCACAGTGCTTTCTCCATTAGGCACGGATGTTTCGGCCTCCTCAGGAACATGTGGCCAGAATGATGGAATTCCTGTATCACGGCAGTTTGGCCCCTTCTGAATCCCCCTGGCATTCCTGTAATGGGCTCTCTCTCTTTCTCTTCTGCTTTGGTTTGCCCTGAGCCGAATCAAAACATTAGCTCTGGTTTGTAAAGCTTGTTGAGGCTCTCAGGAAGAAGTATCTTTTTTTCCTTTAACTGAAAATTGAAGATTGAAACTCACAGATTATAATTACCATGTGGGTTTTTTTCTTTCTTCCTTTTTTTTTTTTTTTTGAACCAAGCCCTTTCCCAGAGCTTGACAGATTCCAGAAGTAGCAGTGTGTGTGTGTGTGTGTGTGTGTGTGTGTGTGTTGGAGGATGAACTAGGAAAGAAGTCAAACCACAGGAGCGTTTGTGATGTTTCAGTGTGAAATCTACATAGCAACTACAGACTCAATAGACCCAGGGGAAGAGGAACATGCCACAGAAAGACAGAGCCTTGATTATTAGCTTCCAGCTAGTATCCAATAACTTGGCATCTGAAATATGCCAAGCAGAGCAAACAGCAGTGAGTCCTCAGAGTGTGGGTCCCCTTGATGAAAGAACTTTTAGGTTGTGGATAACTCAATAGGATCCTTTCTGGCCTGGAGCTAGGGGGGAATGCATCCCCTCCATGGGAGGAGCCATGGAGTGCTCTAGAGAAAAGTGTGTGGCTAATGTCCATGGCTGACATTACCAAGCATTCGCAGGGTCCACACTAAGTTCCTTTTCATGCTGTATGTTTTGATCTTCACGAAAAGGAACTTAGCGAGGCAGGTCCTTGCACTATCTCCATTTGGTAGATGAAGAAAAAGGGGCTGTGTGGTGAAGGGAGTTTCCAGAGGCAATGAGTGGAGGCCACGGGAATTAGGACATTGGCCCTAAAGGACACCTGCTTCTGCTCTATGCCCTGACTCTTTCAAGAGAGAGAGCAGAGAGCAGGTCATCCTGGGTCCTGCGGGAATGTGTGTTGGCCAGGCCAGATACACCCAGCTCTTGTCTGTACTGCACCAGTCATTTTTTTGCTCTCTTTTCCTTTCTTACAGATGCTGGGTGTCGGTGATAATGGGGCAGGGGTGTCCCCCACTCTGTGGCTCCCTTCTGCTCTCCTTATTTGGTTCCTGCCCCTACCCCACCTCCCCGGGCTCCAGACAAAACTGAGGAGCATTGGTGTGGATATACTAATTGGCTTTGTGTGTCCTTAAGTCACTGCTCTCTCCCCTCTCCCTCCTGCAAGGAAGCCGAACCCTGCCGGCTGCTCGTCTGTTAGCCTTTTGCTTCTGACTGGCTTCAGCCAATCGGAGGCACTGGTGGGAGATGGGGGCAGGAAAAGGGGCGAGGCGAGCCTATTTGGTCCTCTTTCCCAGCATGTCAGCCAATGGCAGCAGAGCCTCTCCACTGTGGGTCCAGGGTGTCCCCCCAGTCTCTTCCTGCAGGAGCCTGGCCTCTGCAGCAATTCTAGCCTGTGCCAAGCAGGGCCCACTTGGCACACTGCTCACTGTGCTCACACTATCTCTCTTGGTTTCTGCTCCAGCCGAGGGGTTGTAATCACCCGTAACAGCACAACAATCTCTGAATTGTGTCCTTCACTTCACTTCTTAGAAATTCCCTTTCTTGTGTCCCAGGTCCTCGAATTACATGTTTGAAATATTTAATTTTTGTTTCTCTGACTGGATCCTGAATGATATACTCCCCAGTAAAGGCCCTGAATCCGGTCCATATTACCAACTAATCTGCAGCAGACTATCAGAAAGGTTGACAACACGATGTCCTCACCCCATGGAGAAGCAGTCAGGAAAACCCAGGTTTGCCGCTGTGGCTGAGCTCTTACTCCAGTGGCCCCCAGCTCTGCTTCAGTGGGAAGATTCCCACCCTACCTCCTTAAAGGAAAGCGACGCAAGCAGGCCTTCTTCCAGCTGTTAGAAAACTGGGCTCAGAGCCTGCGCCATCCCAGTGGCTTTGCAGGTACCTCCTACACATAAGCTCTGAGTTTTTAGGTAACAAGGGATCAGAAAAATAACAAAGGAGTGAAATCTGCTTTTCCAGAGCCCTACTCTTCACACTGATTTGATTTTAATTCAAATGTGCCTTTTTTCTGCCTCCTTCGTCGTCATTCCTAAATGTCCAGATCTATAAGGTTTGCTGCAAATGCCTTAAAAAGCACGCATTGTGAAGATGGGTGGACCACAATCTGCTGGAAAGAAAAAGCAGAGGAACAGGAAAGGCAGGGGATGTGGGCATCCTTGCCAGAGTGCATGCTTTTTGTGGAACAACCCTGCTTGCCAAGTGATGCTTTAAGGCTCTTTCAGCTCACGTGCTTAAAGAAGAAATTAATTAAACTCTTCGGTCAAGGATCACCTGGCTCTCCACAGCTCCTCACATAGGATGTTTTGTTCCCACTGGAGCATGTGATTGGAAAACAAAGGTAAATGGGAGCAATTTATTCTGCATCATTTTTCCCCCAGCAGGATTAAAGCTGCCCGAGTCATAAAGAGTTTACAAACTCTAAAGAAAGATAATAACTTCCCTTCTCACGGCCCGGTCACGGGGAGGTAATGCATGTTTCCAATCAGCTGAGAATGTAGCTCCAACGGTAGGTTTTATTTAGATTTAATCCGCCTGTGAGTTCAAGTGAAAGGTAAGAGGAATCGCAGCCCCAAAATGTGAACTGAGTTCATTAAATTCCGCATCTCCTCCTGAAGGTTGAGGCTCTGGTCTTGTTTACTCCGCCCCTGCAAGTGGGGGGGGTGGTGGGCTGATGGTTGGAATGCAAGGAGAGCTTCGGGAAGGCAGGTGGAGGGAGGGCCAGCTCACCTCAGGGCCTGTGGCAACCTCAGCTGCCCTCCACGCTGTACAGTAAGGCCTGAGAGTCCTTCCCACAGCGGGCGAGTGGGAGGCAGGCGTCCCAGCTCGCAGTCCTTGCTGGGTGATGAGCCATCCTCACTGCATGGGGCGTGCTTATTTCTGTACACCTCTTTGCAGCCTGGATGCTCTGTGGACTGCCTGTAGAATTTCCCTGACTTTCAGTTCCCATCTCAGTTCTCTGTTTTAGACATGTGGAGACTGGGAACTGGCTTGCAACTAAGCGTTGCTTTACGGTGTTTATGAAGTAACCGTTTCCTCAGTAACCTGCTGGGAAACCTTTGAGCCACTCCTGCTATGAAGCCACTCCTTCAGGTTAAACAATACCTTCTCCACTCCTTTCTTTGAAAATGCAGGTGCCTCCTGCAGTGGGACATCCTGGTCTCCTGGGGCCTCAGGGGGATCTCTTAACAGACAGCCCTGGTGCGAGTGAAAGGAGGGTGGCAGGGTGGGCCCTGCTGCTTGTGCCTGGAGCCTGTGTGTAGGCTGGCTCCACCGCAGTCGGGCAGGCAGAAGGTCAGAGCAGATCGTGAGACACATGGCAGATCATGGGCGAAACTCCATCCAGCCATCCAAGTGTCACTGTGCAGAGCTCCTCCCAGAGACTTCTGGGGATTCATATCCCTTTATGCCTGTGTTGGAGGCTAGAAATACTGGCTCCAACAGTATTTCTGAATATTGTCTGCCCTTCTTCATGATAAGGTGCTCTGTCAAATCTATCAGTCTTTTTCTGCAGTTACCACACCAAATCCCGAGCCTCAGGTTTCACTTGAGTAGGGGCTACTGAAGCCCAGGAATGATGATTCAGCTTTACCGTTCTCTGCCCATCTTGACTCCCTGGATGGTCCACTGTGGCCCAGAGAAGGTGGAGACAGCCACCCTCACTACTGTTCACCTAGGCTTACAACCTCCTCCTGTTGCAGGCTAGCTGTCTTCCCACCACTACAGCTTAGGATGGGTGATTTCTGACATGAGAAGCCTGGCCTAGGCCCTGGCTCCCAGGTAACTGCAGCCTGGGCACCAATTCCCTGTCTGCCCATCTGCCCTCTATTTAGCTCCACAATGGCCACTGGGAACTCAACACCAAACAATTTGGGGCCTTTGTTTGGATACAGTTTGAGGTCTCACTGGGGTGTGTGACATCCCTCATAGGATTGCCCTGGTCAGTCACAGGCTTCCTTCCTCCAAGCTACCACAGGACAGCATGACCATGCCCACCATGCTTCCTCATGGCACTGTCCTGGGCCTGTGGCACTTCTCCGTGCCTGTGTATGGGGCATATATGCCTCCCCTGATATGTAGCTTCAAGCCAATGCTGTGTTCTGCTTGCAGGCAGGTTAAAAATACTCACATTCCTGGAAAAGCAGAGGATGTAAGGGTTAAAGTTCCTTAAGCACAGCCCAAGGGACATCTTCTGCAGTCCCAGACATTATCTCAGAGAAGTGTAGTACCCCAGGGTCTACCTGACTATAACTGACATAGCTCGTGGAGCAGATGTGTGTTTGTACGCATGTGTAAATCAACTACACGTCTACTTGCATTCAACTCATTCCCCTGAACTGGCCAACTATGGTTGACTGTCTTGAGTGTGTGCCATAGACCACACTAGATGTTTTACCTGCAGGGCCTCATTTTACCTCTACAGTGACTTCAAGATAGGGCGAGACTGTTAGGGTCCTTATTTTCTAAAAGAAAACTATAGCACAGGGAGATTCCATTACTTGTCCAAGATCAAGAATTAGCGAGTGGGCAGCATGAGTTCTAACTAAGGCCACTGAGCCTCAGCTTGGACTCACCACAGGGCTTGCGTGGCTGAGTGTGCCTGTGTTTCTGTGTGCTCACCCTTTAGCATATTAGCTGGCCCATGTGTGAAGCTGAAAAAGTACAGAGGAAGATGTTGGGAGGACCTTTCCCAGAGGGAGTATCCACGTAACAAGGAAAGCGAGGTCAGGTATGTAGATGAGGTCCCTGGAGCCTCTCTGCGAAGTACACCTGTTTGGAGAGTGGGATGGGTGTTAGGGAGCTACTGCTTTAAATCTTCTAACATAGCAGAGCAAAGCCTTGGATGGGCAGGATGAGGCAAAGTCTGACTTTCCCAGGGAGATTTTGGGAGTCAGTGGAATCTGAAACAATAAGCCAGATGTTTCCTGAGCCCCTTCCGTGCTGTCTGGCCTGTCATCCTTCACCCTCACCAATGTTTCACCACAAAGGCCCAAGGTGCTCTCATAGAATCTCACCAGGGATGGGTTTATTCCTTCCTAGAGTGGAGAGAATCCTTGCAGAGACCTTGGAGGGCATTGCTCAGTGCTGCAGTCTGTCCTAAATATTCTCCAGAGGAGCTGGGAGCCACACCTGGGATGCTGGGTGTCTTCACCAGCTCCCTCTCTTTAGCCTTGGTTGCTCAGGGATAGATAGTGTCCAGGTGTAACTCCAGTCTTGGGCTCTCCCTGTGGGTGGCTGCTTTGTAGTACAGTCTGGAAAGCACTTTGGCTTATGAGGGATCCTTCCTGTCTTCAGAATAAGAATAAACATATGAGCTGGAACGGTAGTGGGTAGTCCAAACTACGCGTGGCTCCTCTTCCTTGCCAGCCCCAATGCCATGTCTCTTCTTCTACAAACCCTGACATTGGGCCTTTTTGGTGCACAAACACCTTAAAATCTCCTCCCAAATGTCCACTAGGTCCACAGCTGCAGGAAAACCCTTAGTCAGAGGAGCCCTTGGGCTTTATGACCAGTTTGCCAGTGTTCAAGTCTTGGTCAGCTTCAGGTTGGTGGTGAGCCCTTGGGTCTGTACTATTAGCTTCCTTCTATCTGGTCTCATGGCAGTGGCTGACCCTACTGAGTGCCTGCTGTGTGCCAAGCACTGCACAAACACTGCATTTGTTGCCCCTAAATTCCCTCATAATAGCTCTTACTTGTAGGCATGGTTGTCTTAGTCATTTTCCAAAGGGAGAAATAGAAGAAAAACAGGCTAAGTTACTCGCCCTAGGTCACAAAGCTCATAAGTAGTTTGGGGAAAGGGAATTAACCTTTCTGGTCGTCAGTGTACTCACCTGCAAAATATGATTAATATTGCTATTGGGAGTGAGGCTTAAATGAGGCTACACGTACTGCACCTAACAGAGTGCTGTGCAAGGCTCCTTAACAATAGAACTGTTTAGGCCAGCCAAATAGCTCAGGAAATTAAAGCATCTGCAAGTAGGCACAGGGGCCAGGGTTCCAGGTTTTGTCCCAGGCCTGCCAAGCTAGCCCCACCCCTGGGGTGCACTGAGACAGCAATTGAGGACATAGTAGCTCATGCCTGTAATCCCAGCTCTTGGGAGGCTGTAAACAGGCAGATCACTACAAGTCCAATATATTTTTTTTTTTTTTCTGTTACTGTTGTGGTACCTGGCACCATTTTTTTTTTTTTTATTATTAGCTTCTTAATCATCATCTGGAAAGAAAACATTCTAGAGTAACATCATTAAAAACAGCTTTGATAAAGCATGGTCACTACTACGTATCATTAAGCAGGTACGAGATATTTTACATCCACAGAAGTGTGATACAGTACTGTCCTACATCTATAATACTAAAGGCTACAATTAAAAAGGCATTATTTCAGGCTTGATTCCACTTTTCCAGCAGAGGGCCCAAAGGATGATTTGACACAGCTCTGTCAAGAAATGTACTTTCTTAGGTAGCATTTGCTTCCATTAACAGCACAGCTTACTCACTGTCTTCATGAATGCCAGCTAAAAACCATTTTTTAAAAACTGGAGCAAAAAAGGTTGGGGGGAGAAGACTCATACAAAGATGAATGAGTGCAGGCAAGCAATATTCAGCCTAGCTAGCATTTTATCAAATCTGCAAGGTAGCAGCTCTGCTGAAGAAAGGAGATACGGAGTAGTACTGCTTAGAAGCTTCGGACCACAACCAAAACACCACATCATTTCAAAGAGAAGTAGCAGGCAAATATCTACAAGTCCAATCTAGTGGTGAAATGCTGAATACCCTGTAGACCCTTCCTTAAAAATACAAAAAAAAAAAAAAAGAAAGAAAAAACAATAGAACTGTTAAGCTCAGCCAGGGGAGAGAAATATCTAATGACCATAGCATCATTCGCAATGGTAATGAAATATTATACAGTTCGTGGACACTTCCATTTGCAAATAATTTGGTTCCCAAACAAAATCATTCAGAAGAATTTTGCTTCCATTTGCAGACTTCACATCAATGACAAACTCAAGCACAGCCATCTTCCCCAAACTCAAAAAACAAATTAAGTTGTTAGGAAGGTACCACTGTAATTAAATCTTTAGCTCCTGAATGCCTGTCTTTCTTGAGGCTACCCAAAGGCCAGGGACTGCTTTGTGAGTCCCAGGCAGGCTCTCCCCAGCACTGACCATCCCTTCCCTGGCAGCTCTTGCTCTCTTCTGCCTTGCAGCTGTTTCTGAGTATACTTGACATATTTCCTATTGGGGAAGCTTCCCAAGTAAGGACATAGCTGAGTCTTGTTCAGTGCCATTTGCCCCAGGAGGACATGGCTTGGAGTCTAGAAGTAGAGTCAAATTCCCTGAAGCCAATGTTGGGGTCTTTCTTCTTCAGTGGTGAATTGTAAGTGCTGCTGGTGGTGAGAGCCCCCAAGGATGTGGGTCATCAAATAGCAGCATCATGCCCTCAGTGCCCAGGGTGGGAACCATGGGATTGTAATCTCTTCCTTCCATCATATGGGGGAGGACTACTTCTAAGCTATGCTCTCCCTTGGCAGGATGGCATGTTAAGTGGTTACTGACAGTGTGTTCCCCATGTTCACTGAGAAAATCCTCCCACCACTGACCTGCTTGTTGGGCTCTGTGCCAATCCTTTTGTAGGCCCCTTCCCTAACCTGAGTGAAATAATTCCTGGACTGGATCTAACTCCTATCCTATGCCTCATAGGGCTTTCCTTCACTAGTGGCAGAAAATGGGAGAGTGAGAGGATGAAGTGGATGATAGTGACAGTGAATTTCGAGGCAGGCCCAGGTCCAAGCTCCCATCATGGAAGCCCTGAGCTTGACCTGTGTCCTTTCCAGAAATATAAGCCCTACCTATCCAATTTCCTCTTACACCTCTTCTAGGTTTCCCACTGCTGCCTTTGCATGACAACATGGCATGCATGTGGCCTGTCTGGGGATCAGGGAACCCTATAGAGTATGCCAGCTTAATGAAATACTTGAAATTTATTAAACACAGGCTTCCCTAAGCCCCAAGTGCCTGTGGGTATTTGAAAGCTGAAGGCAACCCTGAGCTACCACAAATGTAATTGCTACATGTGTCCATGCATTCCTTCTGCAACCTCAAACTCTGGCTCTTAAGCAGCCCTTGAAATGAACCACATAAAGTAGCTCCTAGTCAAAGAAGGGGGGACATGTGGGGTAATGCTGAGAGAGGTTGCCCAGAACCCCTCTGGGCCTCTAAAAGTATCCAAACTTCTCATTACCTCTACCATGGAGGGTACTTCTCCACCCCTGGGGCTACTTGGTGATGGAGAATTGGTTCATTATGAGCCAGGCAGCCAGCAGGCCTTGAACGTCAAGCTTGCACATCCGTTTCCCATGATGCAGCTCAAATATTTCAAGCCCTGGTTTCAGTAAGGCTTGTTCTCAGTGCCAGAGCTAGCATCATGTTTGGGGCCTCCTGCTAGGGCTGAACTTCAGCTCCTTCTCCAGGACTTGGCTGGAGAAGATTGTTGCAAGTCTGGGAAGGACTGTGGAGAAACTGCTGGTGACCAGGAGTCTGCATGCCTGGACATGGAGGAGGTTGCTCCTGCAGAAGGCCTCCTACTCATCACTCTCCTCAGCCTTGGATTAGTAAATCAGAGCCCAGGACTGAAATGGAAGTGGCAGACAAATGCCTCCAGGGAGGGGGCCTTCCTCCACCTGGATCACCACCTGGACATTGCAGGAGAGTCTGCTGATAGTGCAGAGGTACTTGTTCTAGGCACCTCTGTGGCAACCTGTTGACCGTGCACAACTCTTGTGGCTCAGCACCTTGAGACAGAAGAGAGTGCTGCCCTTTTGTAGGTGGGGATCCAGGGACAGGTGTTGGTGGAAGAGCTGGGGCAGCTTCAACTGGAGGTGGGTATCCTGCTCCCAGCCAATCAGCAGTGGGCTGGTATCATGCTGCCACTGCAGTGGGACATTGGTGAAAGCAGCAGGGTCCAGAGTGGGGTGGCTCAGGCTCAGCTGCAGGACTATGAGTGGTCAAGATCCTGGGAAGGACAGAAAATGACCTCTGTGGTTTTCTGAGCTTGCATAGCCCAATTTCCTTAGGGATCCCTTGGCCACATCTGGCCAATCAGGGCCATGCATCCATACATAGAGTCCTTCTACTCAAGCTAGGTTACAGACAAGTGGTTCTATCTCTTGATTGGCTGTTGGAGTGGGACATGCCACCTTTCCTCTCTGCATTTTATATAGGTATACCCATCCCTCAGTGGAGGGGATAAACAATACCAGCTTACAGAAAGGGGCTTTGGTTGTCCATTGATAATCTGAAGACAATTGGTCTTGCTTCATAAAAAGGGAAGGGCAGAAATACAGGCTAAGCCTACACCTTCCTTGCATCTGACAGTCACAGAACAAGCCCTTACTGAACTCTCTTTCTGGAGGTATGGTGGGACAAAAGAGAGAGAAACCCATCTGCTCCCAGGCATCAGAAAAGCTGCTGGAGATTCCAAGAAAGAATAAAAGCAGCAAGCATCTTTCAGGTGTTTCCTGTGGGCCAAACCCAGAGCTTTTGAAGGGAACAAGCACCCTGTCTTTACCACTGGGCAGAAAACAGGTTCTGATGGAGAAGGTGGATGGTGACACGGGATGGCTCACTAAAAAGCTCAAGGTACTGTCTGCCACAATGGGAAATGCACACGTTTGTCCCACAGCTCTATCTCCAGGAATTTGTTCCTTTGAATCTCCCTTGGCACACCCAAGAGGCCTCTTCAAAGCTTAGCTCTGTTCCTGAGTGGATTGGAGGGACATGAACTTTCTGCCAACCATATACCCCATGTGGACTAGGATCTGTTGTCCCTTTGATAGGGGCCAAGAGGGCTAAGTGTTGGATAAGTAATGCACTTTTCCTAGCTCCACATTTTTGCTCATATTATTTTCTCTAAAGACATCTTCTGCCCCAGCTGTGTTCATACACTGCTCATCTTTCAAGCTGGTTGTTACCTCCTTTATGAGGCTTTCTTTCCTTTCATCTTTGTCTCTGTCTTCTGACAATACCTCACCAGTGCCATCCCCCATTTTCATTTCATGCCAGAGCTCTGTGGTCCTTTGTCTTGTCTCCCCTGAGCTCCTCTCTTGTCTCTCTGGCATCTTCCAAAGGTAGGGCATGCCTCTCTTCTCCATATAGACAGCTCCTAGCCATAGCAAGTATCTGAGGACACATTGCCCAGGTGACTAAATGAGGAAAAGCCTACATACATGGCCTCATCAAGTACTGACAGACCATTAATGGGAGTCTGGTCCTCAAAGGCCATGGGACAAGAGCTGATACCAAGTGACACAGTCATTGTCACTCCTGGTCCTCATCCCTCTACCCCTTCTGATCTTTGCATGCAATTGGTTAATGGGGGATCCTGGTCTGATAGTCCAATCTAGGCCTCTCAGGATAATCTCTTCTCCCTGCTACATAGGGTGTGCCCCTGCCACATCTCCCTTTGGGCCCTGCTTGCAGAAAGCCTCTCCCTGAGATAGGGATACAGGCTGAGTCTAGGACAACTGAGCTGGGCCTTTGTAAGCCTCAGGCCTGGCCAGGAACTCAGTGTTCACTCCTAAAACCAATTCTGTGACTCAGAGACCCTGATAGAACTCATCTAAAAAGATTCATGGGTATTCTCTGACCTTACTCTACTCGGTTGAGCCATTTTGAGATGACAGAAATCACCCACTGGTAAGAAGTCATGCTGGAGCCTTTCTCTTATTTCTTCAACATCAACTTATATTGGGAAACAAACCTATTACTTATGATCCTGCCTCTGGTTGAAGCAATAAAACACTCAGGTGTGCGTCTGGCAAGAAGCTCTCCTCTGGTTTCCCTGTGGATTTCAGGACCTCTGACTCCATGTACCTTGTTGCCAGGGGCACATCTGTCATTAGCCCTGCAGCTGTGATGTCTCTCAAGGAAGTGGGTTTGGGCTGGGGCAAAGCAGGGTTGCAGCTCAAGAACATAAGCTGTCCAAAAGTCACTTCTGTTTTGTTTGTTTGTTTCTTTTTCCCTTTGGGGAAGAAAATGGAAGTGAACTTTTCCATTTCAGAAGCACAACAACCCACTGCTGAGAGTTGGGGAACCCCAGCCTGGAATCCTATCTGGGAGGAGTCTCCTGATGGGTGGGGCTCTCCCCTGGGTCATAGTGCTGCAGAGTCTCTTCCACTCCACCCCAGGGTATCAGCAAATTTCTCCTGGCCCTGGCTGCCCAATGAGGCAAAAGCAGCTCTAAGGTGTTAGAAAGGAGGCCTTTGTGGGCAGGGGCTGTAGGTAGGGGGCTATGGGCTCTCTGAGGAGTTTTGGCTGAGTTACGATTGGCAGAGGAAGCTGTAGTCAGTGGTACAATCCTTGGAGTGCCTCAGAAAAGAGGGGTGCAGGGAAGGGAGAGAAGAGCCACTCCCAGGCGGAATCCTTTCACACAGGGCATCTGGAAGCTGTCTCACACACTTCTGGATGCTCCTGGATCCTTTGTTCTGGGGGCAGTCTGGCAGAGCTCAAGGTGGAGACTCCCCCGTGCTATGAGCTCTGCCTGCATGTCGTTATGGCAACGATCTCTCATGCTGCCAGTGTCAGATCACCATCCTGACCTTCCACCCTGCCAAGGTGACAAAAGACATGAACCCATTTTACACAAGGGTCAATCAAGACTCTAGGAGAGACAATGCCAGACCCCAGGTCCCAGAATGAATCAGCAACCTAATCCTTTCTCTTTCTACTGTCAAACCCTGGGCCTTCTGGGCCCTCGTGGAGGGGCATAGGCCAGGTCAGGCTGAAAGTGTCTCCCTGATTTGCCTCCCTGTAACTCAAACCCACTGGTTATTCAGTTCTCATGGGTGATTCTGATGGCCCCAGATGCTCTCTGGGTAGCTGTTTGGATGCGCAGCTTGCTCTCTCCATTTTGAGCACTTCAGTCCTCCTGTGACATCAGTCAGTTGCTCAGACAGATGTGAGCATGAATAATTGTTTCCATAGAAGTGTGGTGATGGGCGAGTCTCTGGATGTGTTCTGAGAGGGCTTTCTGAAGAAGAAGACTTCAGAGCCAACACTGAATCAACTTCAAGGCTAGAGAGGCTGGTTGCCAGCAGTTAAAGGTCTAGACTCTAGGCTTTGATGTCAGTTATATCTAATTTAGGTTCTGGTTCAGGAAATGGCTTCATCATAGGCCAATCAGTTTACTTGGAGTCTCAGACTTACCATTTGTAAAATGGGCTCTGGAGGAACATCTATGTCAAAGGAATGTTGTGATTATTCAGAAAAAAAGACAGCATTAAAATGCCTAGGTATTACTGTGATTGGGATCCAAGATGTCCCTCAAAAGCTCATTATGTGGAAGGCCTGGGTGGTAGCTGATGGGCTTTGGGTAGTGATTGGATCAGGAGCACTCCACTTTACTAAGAGGATGAGTTCATTAGCTAAGTGGACTTATGAGGAGATGGGGCATAATGAGATGAGGTGGGTTAGTGGGCAGCATGGCTTTGAAGTGTGTATTTTTCTCTCTTGCCTTCTGATATTCCTTCCATTCTTATGTTCCCATTCTCTCCCTCTGTCCTTTCCTCTGCCATGTCATTCCACCATATTTTTGCCTCACATCAGGCCTAAAAGCAATTAAGCCATTTGCCCAGGAACTGAAATTATGAGCCAAATTAAGTCTTTTGCCTTTTAAGTCCATTCTCTGAGGTACTTTGTCACAGAGCAGAAGCTCACTGACACATGTGTGGTGCCTGGCCAGAATCTACCCATGGAAGCATCCCTAAAGGATTAATGGTGAGCTTTCAGCTCCAGCTATGGAATAGGAGGTATCAGACTAACCTTCTCAATAAGAACAACTATAACAAAATAGTTGATGAGGATCAATGGAATAGATTGGAAGATGTAGAAGCTTCTATGAACACACTCAGCCTCCTATCTTCGACAAAGGGGCCAAACACACTTACTAGAAGAGAGATAGCCTCTTTAACAAATGGTGCTGGAAAAACTAGCTCTCTACTTGCCGAAAACTAAACCCAGGTCTATCACCATGCCCTGAGCTGAAGTCAAAATGGATTAAAGAGCTAAAAATTACAAAAGAAAAACTAAATCCCCTGGAAGAGAAAGTAGGAGGAACTCTTGAAGACATAGGGGTAAGCAAAGAGTTCTTGAACAAAAATCAAATTGCGTGGACAATAGTTAAAAGAATTAATAACTGGGACCTCTTCTTATTGAGAAGTTTTCGCAGGTCAAAAGAAATTACCAACAAACTGAAAAGACAACCCACAAATTTGGAAAAATGTTTGACTAATAAGCACTCAGACAAAAGTCTGCTCTCTAGAATTTATAAAGAACTAAGAAACATTAGGGCCCCCAGATTTATTTTTTATTTATTTATTTATTTTTTTAGGGCCCTCAGATTTAAAGACCCAATCCAGAAATGGACATTGGAGATGAACACACTTCTCAGAGGACGAAATTAAAGAATTGAATAAATATATGAAAAAATGCTCCACATCACTAGCCATGCATGAAATGCAAATTAAAACAACACTGAGATACCATCTCACCCCAGAAAGAATGGCTATCATAAAAAAATCAACCAACAACAAAAGTTGGAGAGGCTGTGGGGAAAAAAGAACCCTTCTGCACTGCTGGTGGGAATGTAGCCTGGAGAAGCCGTTATGGAAATCAGTATGGAGACTCCTTAAAAAACTAGGACTGGAAATCCTATTCAAACCAGGTATCCCCCTACTGGGAAATTTCCCAGAGGAAGTAAAAATGTCATATCATAGTGATATATGTGTACCTATGTTTGTAGCAGCACAATTTGTGATAGCCAGATCTTAGAAACAACCAAGATGCCCATCACCTGAGAAATGGATGAAAAAATATGTGGTATTTTTATATAATGAGTATTACTCAGCTATAAAGAGTGATAAACTCAAGGCCTTTATATTTAAGTGGATGCCACTTGAAGATATACTCATAAGTGAAATAAACCAGACCCACATGTGTAAATATTATAGTTTCCCTAGTATAAGAGCTCAAAAGAAGAAATAAAAATAGAAAGATATAACCCAATTGAAAGGAAAGTGAGAACTTGAGGATTAGACAACGAGAAGACAAGGATAAAAGCTAGGAAGCATGGCAGGGGCATGGATGGGTCAGGAAGTGGTCCTGAGAATCTTCAACAGGTTTTTTTGTTTTTGTTTTTGTTGTTTTGCAGAACCAAAGATTGAACTCAGGCCCTTGAGCTTGCCAGGGAAGTGCTTTTCCACTGAGCCATCTCCTTGGCCCCTTCAGCAGGTTTTTGAAAGTAGCAGTTAATTGGTAGGATTCTTGCCCTGACTAACTACATATGCTGGTTTCTGTGGACCAAACAACTGCACTGAAGATAGCAATGTGTAATAGTAGGGTCATGCTTGGAATGCCTGTCATTCTGGTCTTCTAAATACATACTGCTTGTCATGACATACCAATTACTGCCATACTGTCTCTCAAGTAAATATTTTTTTAAAAAAAGGGTAATAAATGAAAATGACAACTGTAAGTAATGGGTGTTTAAAAATCAGTTTGAGGCCAGGGACATAACAGCAGCACAAGTGCCTGTCTGGCAAGCACAAGGCCCTGAGTTTGAATCCTGATGCCAAAACATACAAATTAGTTTGAAAGGCATCAGAAGGAAATGGGGACCCAGGAATGGAAGAGTCAGAACCTTGGTGGGAAGATCTGACACGCTATCCTCTTCCCTCTGAGGCACTTGAAAATTTGAAAGCATCATGGGCCCAAGGTCTGAGCAGAAAATGGCAACTAGGAACTCCCAGGAGGCTCACACCCTGGGGCTCTGGACTGAAAAGGCCAAGAGCCTGGGCAAGAAGAGAACAGCAGAGAAGACAGCTCAACCTTCTGTTGCACCTCTACATTGTCTGATTTCAAACCTGGGGCAATGAGAGGCTGAAACCCCAAGTGAACCCGACATAAAATGCTAAGAGCTAAGCAGAGCCTTTGGCAGCCATTGCACTAAAGAAACTAAAATTGGATTCCCAGATCTGCCAAAGAATGGTCTTGTTAAACATCCTGAGCCATAGGGTACTCCTACAACTAAGGGTAAACCAAAGTGGACCAGGTTTACAGAAGACTGAAATGCAACCTAAAATCATCTCCAACTCTCCTTGAACTACATTCTAGAAGAAAAGCAAACCTTTGATAGACAAAATTACATAATAGCTTCTACAATTTTTCATTATCAACTAAATTTAATACACAATTAATAAAAAATTGCCAGGCATTCTGAGATACAAAATGTATTCTCTAAAAGAGGAGAAAATAAACAGAAAACAAAAATATTTTCACAACACACACACACACACACATACACACACACATCCTACACAATTGTTCATAGAGATTTTATTTCATTAGCCCCAAACTGGAAACAAACACAAATGTCCATTAACGGGAAAATTGGTAAACAAATTGCAAAATATGTGTACCATGAAACATTACAAAGCAATGAAGAAGAGAACAAAATAATGATGCATGTAACATAAAAGGGTCTCAGAAATACTATATGGAACAAAAGAAACCAGGCACAAAAGTGATAGATTGTATGGTTCTATAAACATGGAGCACAAGAACAGGGAAAATTAGCACATATGAAGCAAAAGAAGTCAGAATGTCAGATTACCTTCGCAGAGAGGAATTGACTGGTGTATTAATTTGCTGCTGCTGCCATATATAACAAAAGACAAAAAAAAATAGATGGTTTAAACAACAAAAATGTATTGGCTTACATTTCAGGAAATTTGAAGGCTGGCTCTTTGTGTGAGTTGTATGAGAGAAAATGTTTCATTACTTTTACCATAGACATTTTATTTCTATGGTATTATCTTCTGATATTATCTTCTAAGGGTTTTTATAGTTTTACATTTACATTTACATTTGTGATCCATTTGAGTCACTCTTTAGAGGAAGGGAAGGTCTGTGTTTTCCCTGGTGGAAGGTCTGGTCTACTGGTGGCTTGCTGGCAATTCGTGGCATTCTGTGGCTTGGAAGGGCTTTATCCAGATCTCTGCTGTCATTTTCTCATGGCGTTCTCTCTGTGTACATGTGTGTTTTCAAATTTCCTCTTTTTATGAGAACAGCAGTTGTATTGGCTCAAGATCCACCTCACTGACCTTACTGAAACTGTCAATAAAGACTATTCCCGAATAAGATCCTGGGAAGCTAAGCTGTTTTCAGAAAATGAATTTGGGGCGGGGGAGTACAATTCAGTCACAACAACTGGAACATGAAAATGGAATGGTCAAACAGACAGAAACTTATCAAGCTGTGGACTTATAATTTTACATTTTACCAGGGCTGGGGAGATGGCTCAGTGGAATAAGTGCTTACCTAGCAAGCACAAGGGCCTGAGTTCAATCCCCAGTTCTGCAAAAAAAAAAAAAAAAAAAAAAAAAAAAAAGGATCATTTTACCACATGGAAATTTTGCAGAATAGTTTTGGTTCCCTAAAAATTCTCTATATTCCACATAATTTCCCTGTCATCCCTGTCAACCACTGTCATTTTTAGGGTCTTCATAGTTCTGTCTTTTCTCTGCATATCTCATAGTTGGAATCATACACTATGTGGCCTTTTCAGATTGATTTCTTTCATTTAACAATATTTGTTATGGTTGACCCATTACTTTTCCTGGCCTGATAGCTTATTTCTTTTTATCAAGGAATGTTATTTCACTAACTGACTGTACCACAGTGTATTTATCCATTTATGTGTCCATTCACCTACTGAAGAGCATTTTGGTTGCTGCCAAGTCTTGACAATGATAAAGTTCTTTTCAATGTTGGCGTGCAAAATTTTGTGTTGACATATGTTCATTTAGCTGGAGCCAAGATGGCAGGATTGTATGTTAAGAATATGTTTAGTTTGGTAAGAAATTGCCAACCTATCTTCCAAAGTGGGCATACTGTTTTGCATTCCTACCAGCGATGACTGGCAGTCCCTGGTGCTCCCTATCCTTGCCAGCATTTGGCATTACTCATGTTTCGAGCTGCATCATCTTAATAGGTGTGCACTGGTAACTTGTTGTTGTTATTTTTTTTTTTTTTTTTTTGAGACAGGGTCTCACTATGCAATTCAAGCTGGCCTTAAACTCACTTTTGTAGCTCAGGCTGGTCTCGAACTCACAACAATCCTCCTGCCTCAGCCTCCCGAGTGCTGGGATTACAGGCATGCGCCACCACGCCCGGCTACTTGTTGTTGTTTTAAACTAAGGATATAAGGTATTGGATATCTTTTAACATGCTTACTTGTCATCTCTGTATACTCTTTGGTGAGGTATCCAGAGTTTTTGTACATTATTTTCATCCAATTATTTGATTTCTCATTACTGATTTTGGGATAACAGTTCTTTATCAACTTTTTTTGCAAATATTTTTACCTACCTTGTGGCTTGTTTATTATTCTTTTAAGAGCATCCTTCAGGACTGGAGAGATAGCTCAGCAGTCTAAATGCCTACCTAAATGCTCCAAGGTAGAGTGGCACATGGCAGAGGGTGGTAGTTCATGGTGGCAGAAAACAGCAACAGCAATGAGAGCAAAAAGAGAGGGGCAAGAGCAACCCTCTTTCCCTCCCTTATATTACATGCAGGTAATATAACACCCGGGGGCAGGTGTAGCAGTCACACCCATAACTCCAGCCTTGGACCATCAGTCAATCCCAAACTCTAGAATCCCACTCATGACTTCACACGTCTTTGGATGGACATCTAGACACAAACCATAACAGAAGGCAGCCTGAACTACACAGCAAGACCCTGTCCCAAAACAGAAACAGAAACAATAAAGAACAAAACGAATTGGGGATGTGCTTCCTTCTGCTTTTAGCCTTCGGGAGATGATATGCCTCATGAAAGTCATACCCTCAATCAGTGCAGATGGTGACACCTCCCTGATGCATGGATATATAACTGGGAACCGGAGTGGCCACTATGAGATGTGTCAAGGGCTATACATGTATGTGGAGCTCAGCCTGCCGAGCCATATGTGGTTGCCATGAGCCTTTCCCCACATTGTCTCTCAAGCCCAAAGGTCTGTACGCCTATTGAGTCTCCTAAAATTCTACAAAAGAGCCTCCTCCTTGATGCTCTCTGTGTACTCTGGCCTTGTAGTCTGCAGGACCTCCCTGATACTCAGATATTTCTGCCCATCAGCAGAGCAGGGCAGTGGGCAGAAGCCTGGCAGGGGACCTTGCCATCCCCAGACATATGACCTTAGGCTATGAGGTTTTTTCCCCCTTGGAGATCGGACAACCCGTCTATACCTCCTGTTGCAACCAAGCCTCAGTGAAGGAAGGGCTATGTTGACACTCGTGGCTCTGGGGTGGGACATTGTATGGGCAGAAGAGATGTGTGTGGTCTTTGTGGCCTAAACAACGAATTGGAACATTTCCTGGAAAGAAAGGAAGAAGGAAAGAAAGAAAGAAAGAAAGAAAGAAAGAAAGAAAGAAAGAAAGAAAGAAAGAAAGAAAGAAAGAAAGAAAGAAAGACAAAGAAAGAACGAACGAACTGGAACAACCAGGGAAGTTATCTGACAAAAGTTTTCCTCAGGCTCTATCTTCAGAAAGTGTTCAGGGAAAGTCTTGTGCGGAGATAGCAGTGGCTGCTGCTGTCACCTTTGCAGATGACATGAGGCTAGATTGAGTGGGGAGGGTGAAAACTGGGGAGTAGAGGTGAAGCCTCCCTCGTCTTGCTGGTGCAGGCTGCATTCCACTTACTCATTTGCCATGACTGCTCCTTGTTGACCATCTGACACTCTGGGTTGGTTTGTTTGAGGCAGGGTTGCCATGTAGTTCAGGCTGACCTTGATTTCACTTATGTAGCACAGGCTGACATCTGATGTTGAGACCCTGGAACTTTTATAGCAATGAGTAGATAATCTCTGTCCTCTGATTTTTGGAGAACTCAGAGATGGAACAACAGCCTCCCTGAACCTTCCTCTAAAACTCTTACCCCAGAGCTTTCTACAGTGTTAGGGCCAGGTGTACTTGGGTCTAAGGTTTACTCCTTCATGTAACAGTTGTGTCTTCAACCAAGTTAGGCAGTCGCTCTGAACCTCAGCCTTCTGCTATTTAACATGGGAATAATCAATGCAGATAGATGTACTTTCCAGATGGGTGGATGGATGTATGGATGGATGGACGGATGGATGGATGGATAACTGGAAGCCCAAATGCTACTGGGAGGTACAAGGGCAAGGCAGTTTGAAAGCTGTGTGTATGTGTGTGTGTGTGTGTGTGTGTGTGTGTGTGTGTGTCTTGCACCACTGGAGGGTATGGGGGAGTACTTTCTTCTCTGACTCACAATGGCCCGAAATGGGCCCAGTGAATGTATAGTCTAAAGTAGGAAGCTACTGTTGTGAGACGTATGAAAAACACCAAGCATGCAGTGAGAGGTGATAACAGAGAACTGTGCTTAGCAGAACTTTTGACGGTGGAGCGAAAGTGCATCCTGGGAAAAGCGGCTGTAGGAAGAATCTAATCCAGCCTGCACAAACTCTGAATTCTCACAAGGCCTGGATTTCTGTTTAAAACAAGCATAGTTTTGGAGTTGAACTCCTAATGAGTGTGAGGTTCACTTTAAACTGTAATAGAGTACAAGAGTTACTCTAGAAAGCCTCCGGACGCGCGGGTCCATGTGCTGCGGACACCGGAGAAGGCTGCCCATGTCAGCTGGTGAAGCAAGCCGAAGCTCAGGGCATTCAGTTGACTTGCTCAAGGTCACACATTCGGGAGGTGTCAGAAGAGGACCTGAGCCCAGCTGGTGGGGACTCCTGGACCTAACCAATGCCACCGTTGTGTCGTGCAGGTGGCATTTTCCTGAGTGCAGTGGCCTGGCCTTCTGCACACTCATTACCCCCTGGTCATCCAGCGGGAACACTCCGCTGGCTTCCAGCTTGGTCTTCCCAGCCAGTGGCCACCAGGTGGCAGCACCCTGAATCCCAGTTTTCTGCTTTTCAAGGAGGGGGAGGGAGGGCAGTTTGAGTGCTTGAGGGAAACTTGCACCACTGGGAAACATAGGCGCGTTTTTGCTTTGCTGACTCAAAACTCTCCTGACACAGACAAGTGAACTCACTGCAAACCCGCACAACTTATAATGAGCCTGGAGTACAGGAAGAAGCTAGAGCATGGGTTGTGTGGGGCAGTGGTTAAAGGAACAGGTTCAGTAATCTTACCTGGGGATACGAACTGTATGCCAGCAGAGTGAGGACAAGCAATCATGCTGGCTTGTCACCTCTGAAGTGGGTTAAGGTGATTAACTCAGTGAGAAGGACCCCAGGAAGGAAATGCACCCAAGGCTTGGCCCAGGCTTCAGTTTGTACACTGAAGCCTGCAGCTTGTGGGATAGAGCTATTCTTGTTAGTCAAAAGAAAGAGTTTTCCTCACTGGCTCTGGGGGAGGAAAAGAGCCCTTAAAATTCACAGACTGTGGACCCTGAGGATGGGAGCGGCCACCAAGGGGCCCTCCTGGAGGAGTAGGACTATGCCCAGGCCTGCTGGTAGCTGGGGCACTTCTGGGTGTGGGCAGGGCCTGCAGGTGGGCAGTAGAAGGCAGATCCCTTGCTTTGGGAAATGTTTCCACCTCACCCTGCTCTATATCCTTGCCTATCAATGACAGCTGTGACATGTTTCAATTTTAAAACAACAGTACTGATTTGTCATTTGGTGACTGCTGACTAAAGGCTGTGTCCAGGCTGTGCTCTTACAGGAATGGTCTTATTTAATCCTCCCTGCAACTGAGACAGGTTCCAGTTGTCATCTTGTTTCATAACTGAGAATCAGGCATGAATAAGTGGTATCCCCAAGAGCATGTAGGTGTTTAGCAGCACAGCCGCCTCTGGGAGCCAGGTCTGGGTCCCAAACCCTCACCCGGCAGCTTCTGTACTGTGCAGCCCTGGAGAAAAGTCCTTTTGACTCCTCCTTCAGATGGCTGGGCTGGGCTCCAACAGACTTAGATTTGAGCAGCTCTAGCTTCTGGTCTAGGCCTGCTGGGACGCAGGTGACTGGGTACTGCTTCCTCCTAACACATGCCAGCCAGGACTCCTTGCCAAGGTGGAGCTGGACAGCAGGACCTGCTGAGGAGCCTGAGAGGAGGGAGAGGAGGGAGAGGAGGGAGGGGAGGGGTCCTAGGAAGCTGTTGCCATTTTGGCCCATGCTCCTTTTCAAATTCCGGGATTCATCACTAATCTGTGTTTAGTTGTTGTTCCAAATACTGAGTATTATGTCAATTTTACTTAATGCTAAATCCAATAGTGCCTGGAGGCCTGACTAGAGCTGGGGCAAACCTGGAGTGCTGAGAACTGGTGAGGCTTTCCATGGTCCTGGGGAGAAACAGTGAGGGGATTTAGAAAAAACAAGAGACAAGAGCTGAGGTCAGGTGGAGTCCTCCTTCTACATGGAAAAAGGACCAGGCAATCACTAAAGGGGTGCTTATTTGTACACATGGGAGGCTGATGTCAATTTCAAACTCTGCCTAGAAACCAACTTGCAAGCTGGAACAACTTGTTTGCATGGCTCCAGGAGTTGCGCATGCTCTCCGTGTGATTGATGTCCAGCTACAGCTGCTCCCAACACTGTGGAGGGGATGCCTGGAAATCCCCACAGCAGTTAGGCCCCATGGATCTGGTGCCTTAGCCCACAATTAGCTCACACATTACATTTGATCTCATTTTATTCATGGAGTGAGTGGTCTTCTCTTAGTCTTCCTGGGAAGCAGGGGCTTACATGGGCAGAAAGAGACATTCCAGCAGCTTGCCTTCTGAACTGTTTCCTCTACCTATTTTATTTTATTGAGACAGGCTTGCCATGTAGTTCAGCCTGTCCTCGAACTCACTCTGTACCTATGGCTGGTCTTGAACTCATGGTGATACTTGTACCTCAGCCTCCTGAATGCTGGATTTACAGGCTGTCTCCTCAACCTTTGTCCAAGTGTTCAGATCAGTAGAGTAGCCAATGGGCAAGAAAGGGACTTGCAAGGCAGTCTTAACACATTTTTAGTTTCTGTTATGGTGTATCCGAGACTGTGTGATTCACAATGAACAGAAACTTACTTAACTCGTGACTCTGAAAACTTGAACATCCGAGAGCACTGTGACAAGTCACCTTAGGGCAGGAGGTGGAAGACCACGTGAGCGTGCAGTGCCACATTTCTTCTTTTACCAGAATTCTGCTCCTGAGATAGCAGCATTAATCCATTTACAAAGGCAGAGGCCTTATAACCTATTTAGTTCCTAAAGATCTTACCTATGTATGCCTTTGCAATGGTAATGCCATTTCAACATGAGATTTGGAAGGGAGATGCAAACTGTTGCATAGGGAATCCAGCTGCACCATGAACATGTTTAGTGGCTTCACCCCTCTGGTTTTGCCTATTTCCTCAACTCTGGCATGGGGATAATTATGACTCACAACCTTCCTGTCCTCTTGCCAGCATCTTGTTGAACACTTTGTGAGGGGCCACTTTCCCTTGGCCAAAACAATTAGCAAAGGACTCCTTTGCTTTTCAGTCCATCTTTCTCTATTTAGCTCCTTCTGGTACCAACAAAGCTTGGGGACTTTGCTCCAACAAAATTGTGAGCTTTGTTAGGCCAGTCATCCATGGCTACCAGTTACACAGAAATGGCAAAAGCATGTTTACTGTCTGCACAGCCAAAAGCTTTGTAAATAAAAATCTTAACATTCTGGAAGGAAAGTGCAAGAGTCAGATAGCTCTTTGGAGCTGTGGAGAGAAGGCCCAGGATGAGTTTCCTAAGGCCCTCGGGGCTTCTGACTGTCATCATTCCTCAAGGCTCCCCCTCCAGTCTTTCTTCTGACTCCGTTGAAATCCCACAGGCCAGTTCACTGGCATGTTGGCCTTCACCAGTCAGTTTGTTTTCCTGTTTCTGCTCCCTGCTGCATGTTCTACATCTTAGGGTACAGCCAGACTGTATATTCGTCAAGAATATACAGTCACCTGCCCTAGACCATGGGGGAAGATCCAGTGTCTAGCTGAAAACTCTGGGTGCATTGCAGCTAGAGCATCTGAAATCTGTCTTTGAGAGGTGGTGTGACTGCAGAGTCAGGCAGGTTAGTTCCAGTCTCTGTGCCACCAAGAAGAAGCCAAGGTATGGTATTATCACACACACACACACACACACACACACACACACACACACACACGTGAATGCATACATGCTCTCTTCATCAATGCTTTCTGGTTCATAACTCCCTCCCCAAGATAGGCCA
>PVKA01026941.1:8880-31216 GCA_004027165.1 Ctenomys sociabilis
TTTTTTTTTTTTTTTTTTTTTTTTTTTTTTTTTTTTTTTTTTTTTTTTTTTTGAGAGGGTCTCACTATGCAGTTCAGGCTGGCCTTAAGCTCACTTTGTAGCTCAGGCTGGTCTTGAACTCACAACAATCCTCCTGTCTCAGCCTCCCGAGCAGTGGGATTACAGGCATGCGCCACCATGCCCAGCTAAATTCTTTCTTTTAATTTATTTATTTGTTACAGGGTCTCGATACACAGTTCAGACTCGCAATGATCCTCCTGTGTCAGACTCCCCAGCACTCTGATTATAGGAGTATGCCACCATGCCCAGTTTCAGGGCCAGCACAGCATGCTGTACTGGGAATCAAACTCAGGTCCTCATGCTTGCCAGGCAGGTGCTTACACCATTGAGCTGTCACCCTAGTCGTAAAATTAAATTATTAAAAAAAAAAAAAAAAAAGTACAATGTTTAAAATGTTGAACAGCACTAAAAGGACTATAAAGAAAAACATCAATCTTCCTCATTCTTAGTATCTGCCTCCCAAATTCAACATTCAAATATTTTTGCTGTTTGGCAAAAGTAGATTAGATAAGACTTTATTTTTCTATTTCTGGATATTTAACTTCTAGAATTTACGTGTACATTTGTACTATGAATGATACAGAATTAGCTCTAATACCTGCATAATAAATATATCCTTTTCTTCTCTCATTCCCATTCTTGAAATATAGTTGGTATAACAATTTTGGCTGAATGAAAACAATTATTCTCCAATGGTGCTAAGAAATACTGGGCAAACGGACATAATGAATGTAATGATACACTTTAAGAAATATATATATATATATTTTGTGGTTCCAGGGATCGAACTCAGGACCTTGTGCTTCCCAGGCAAGGGCTTATGCCACTGAGCTATTATCCCAGGCCCTTTAAGAGAATTTTTGAAAGGCTTTACCAAGTATTCTATTTAATTCTGCTGAATAAGTCTAATCCTTTTTTAAAAAAAAAAAACACTAATGCCCTTCAAAAATAAGTCAATTTGGGGCCAACTAGATAGCTGAGTAGTTTAAAGCACCTGCCTTGGCAGGCTCAGAGACTAGGGTTCAAATCCCACAGTGTCATGGTAGCCCCGCCCCCAGGGTGTGCTGAGACACTGAGACTGGGCATGGTGACGCACACCTGTAATACCTGTGTTTGGGAAGCTGAAACAAGAGGATCACTATGAGTCTGAACTGTATCATTTGGACAGATCTGTATCATTCATAGTACAAATGTACAAAAATAAATTCTAGGACCAGGGAGATAGCTCAGTAGAATAAGCCCTTGCCTGGCAAGCACAGGGTCCTGAGTTCAATTCCCAGTACAATAAATAAACAAATAAATTCTAGAAGTTAAATATCCAGAAATAGAAAACTAAACTCTATTTTTGCCAAACAACTAAAATATTTGAATGTTGAGACCCTGTACTAAATACATTTTTAAAAATTGTATTTTAAAATTATAATGTTGAAAATTTTGTAATCATGGACTAGACTAGGCCTTTCTTTATAAGTAAAAATACATATGTATATAAAACCTAAGACCATAAAGTAAAGCAATTAGAGTTAACTGCACAAAAACTTCAGAGGGTCACAAAACATAGCATAAACAAATCCAAATAACTAAGCTAGGCATGATCGTGCACACATGTAATTCTAGTACTCTGAGAGGCTGATAGATCACAAAGTAGAGCACAAAGTAGAGCCCAGTCTGAGCAATACAGTTATTTAGGGATATTCTGTCTCAAAATGAAAAAAAAATGGTTGTGATATAACTTAGTGCTAAGGCCTTGGGATCCAATTCTCTGTAATACAAAGGAGAAACAAAGGGACAGCTGTGCAATACAAATTAACCTGAGTCTCTACAATGTCCACAATAAACAGCTCGTAAAAAGAAAAAAAAAAGACAAAAAACAAAAAAGCACAAAGATGAAATAATGCAGAGAAAAAAATAAGGAAAAAGCATAACAAGATAATAAACTTTCATCAATACAGCAGGAATGCACAAAGTGGAATAGTTCTTCCTCATATCATATTAGAAGATGTAAATAATGATAATATCCAATATGCTAAAACTGGGAAATGAATACTTTAATGTACTACTGATTGATGTACATAGCCCTTTTTAGAAACCAATTTATAAAAGTAATAACCAAATTTTAAAAAAATATACAGTAGTCTTAAATTTAGCAATTCACAAATGAAGAACTATCCTAAAGAAAGGTATTCAAAGATAATAAAAAAGAAGCCAGGAATACAGCTCAGCAGCACAGGCATCTGCCTGGCAAGTGCAAGGTCCTGAGTTCAATTCCCGGTATGAAAAGAAAAAAAGTGGGGCCAGGGAGATAGCTCAATAGAATAAGCACTTCCCTGAAAAAAACAAAAAAAACAAAAATGCTACAGTATTGTTAATAAGACAAAAAATTATGGGGCCAGGAAGATAGTTCAGTGGCATATGCACCCGCCTGGCAAGTGTAAGATCATGACTTCAATTCCCAGTACCAGAAAAAAATTCAATTTAATGGGAAAATTAATGGTACATATTATATATTATAAAACTATTAAAAACAATGAGTGGGGATGCAGCTCAGTAAGTAATTTGCCTAACATATACAAAATCCTAGGTTTAATATTCAGTACCAGAAACAATTTTTTTTAAAGATTCAGATATATAATGACACAGAATGTATTTCAAGAGGTAACAAAAATTTGAAGCAATACAGACATCATTAATTCTACTCGGGAGCTGGAGAGATGGCTCAGTAGAATAAGCACTTCCCTGGCAAGCACAAGAGTCTGAGTTCAATCCCCAGCTCCAAAAAAAAATTCTATTCATTTTTTGAAAAGCAACTGTGAATATGCATGCATTTGGCATATAAGGAAAAAGAGAAAAGAAAAAGATCTGGTAAGACAGAAGTGGTCCTATGAATAGGATAATAAATATCAGAAGGGGATAATATACTTCTCCATGTAATAACATACTTTAAAATTATATGTATTAACCAGGTAAAGTGGCACACACCAGTAATACCAGCACTTGAGAGGGTGAGGGAGGAAGATAACCAAATTCAAGGCCAGCCTGGGCTACAAAGTGAGTGCATGGCCTAAACTACACTGAGAGACCCTGATTCAAAAAATTAATTATGAAAGTGTATGTATTACCCAGTTTTAATAGAACAATTTTGAGGGAAAACATATTAAAATTCAATGTATCTTTACCTTGGTATTGTGCTCCAAATCTTTACTGTTCAAAAGTGCATGATTAATTCGAAAAACAATCCAGTCAAACAGGGCACTATAGAGAGACTTAGCCATGGAGTTCCTGACTGTCACAGCCTGCAAGACAAGAAAAAGAATGAGTGCAAAATGGAAGTGGTAGTAAATTAAGACACCATGATAAAGTATGTTCGATCTCATTAAAGAAAAAAAGCCTACTATACTCAATTAGAAGCTGATTTTTTTAAAAAGTTATTTTTTTCTCTCAATAGCCTATAATTTAAGTTTTCTACATATATTCTTAATTTAGTACAAATCGGTGAATAGGGGCTAAAACTGTCATGAAACAAAAACAAAATGGAGGTCACAAAATTCAAATAATTTTTACTAAAAGCTGGAGTACATAGTATATAACGCGTACACGTACACACACACACACACACACACACACACACACAGCCTTACCAGCTAGTACAGGAAAAAATACTGTATTCTATGTAGAAAAATCTGGCAACAAGTGTGCATTACTATCCATGGACTACTGCTCCCATTCTCACACTTGAACACACACATAATTCCACCACAACTACATCCCAAATTGCATTTGCCTGCCAGCCATAGTAGCCTCTAGAATCACTACAGAACCAGGAAGTTAGTTTTTCCTTCACTTCAAGATCTCTCCAGCTTAGGGAATATCCTCTGTATAATCGATCTAAGTCTGAAATTATTCTAAAAAATAGAATTCTATTAAAGAAAATTTAAAAAAAAAAAAGGTTACAAGTTTTACTGAACTGAGTTCATGTATTTTTAAGAATACAAAGCCTAATAATTAATATATTATTATCTAAGGATTTATTTTGTTTTGCTTTTTCATTTTATGTATTTGGTACAAGGTCTCACTACAGAGCTCAGACTCATAGTGATCCTCCTGTTTTCAGCCTCCTCAGCACTAGGACTGCAGCCATGCCACCACGTTCTGACTCTGTTGCTGGCTCAGTGCACCCTGAGGGCAGGGCTGGTGCAACATACAGGACAGGAATTGAATCCTTGTCCCTGAGCTTTCCAAAGCAAGAGCTTAGTCTGCTGAGCTATTCATTGGCCCTAAGGATTTATTTTGGAGCTTGTATTCTCAGGAAAACATTTATTATCTCTGTTCTGAGGTACATACAAAACAGCAATAATTAAGTGATTTAGTAGAGCATGGTGCTACACACTTATAATCTCAACACTCAGGCAAGAAAGCTGCTACAAGTTTGAGACTGGATGGATGGATGGATGGATGGATGGACAGATGAACAGATGGCTGGATATCTGTATCTATTTATCTTCAAGTTTCTAAACCCAAATTTAATTACCTATAGAAGACAAAAGAATGATAGTAAATTATGTTCAACAGTAAATTATGTTCAAATTATTTTCAATGAAAATAAATGGAAATTCTTCACAGAATTCTCAAGAGAAAGTAGGATTTGACCCCAAAATTCTACATTTAGGTATGTTATCAAGGTAGTTATCTCAATATTATTCAGAAAAACAGTAGAATGTATTTTTCCCCAGAGAGGTGGGGAATGAAGACAGTATGATCAAATTCAGCAAAGTAAAAGATTTTTGTAATAAATAAGCATAAGACACAGAATATTAGCATGAATTAATGAAATAAATTTTATATATTGGTTAAAGGGTTTTTTTTGTTTGGGGTTTTTTTTTGGGGGGGGGGAACTGGGGATTGAACTCAGGCTCTTGCACTTGCCAGGGAAGTGCTTATTCTACTGAGCCATCTCCCCAGACCCTAGTTAAAAGTTTTTTAATAAAAAGACCTTCAGATAAAAAAAAAAGATCTTTAAAAAACTATAATCCACCTATTCATTTATAATTACCATTTTGATAAAATAACACAGAAAATAAAAACTAAAATCTGCCTATTTATTAAGTATCATTTTATAAGACAGTCACACAAAATCCTAATACAGTAATATATCCCCAATATATTCCACAGCTTCCAGGCACTACTCCCACCCCTTGCTCTGCCATGCAGTGCTGCCTGGCCTAACTAGTAAGGCCCAGTGAGACACCAAGTAAGAGTCTCCACCCCAACAAGATCTCACTCAGGGCTTCCTAATCAACTGAAGGGTATTAATATCCCTATAGCTGTTTAAGGCAAAAACTGGGACTCATCCTTAACATTTCCTTTTCCTTTAGTGCCTCCCATTACTGTAAATATCACTAAGTCCTCTTCATTTCACCATCTCATTTTTTTAAATCAGTGTATCACCACTGCAAACAAAGCAAACATCTTTCTGCTCACTATACTGCCTCTGAGCTCATTATCTCTACACCTACTCTTGCCTTTTAATATGGCGCCCAAGATTCCTATCCCCTGTATGAATGCCTTCCCTTAAGTATAAACTACAAATATAATGGATTTCCCTCCTGTAATTAGATTATGTTGTACTACAAAGGTGAAGGAATTTTAATGGTGTAATTAAAGGCTAAAACAGCTGATTTCTGAGTGAAGATAAGACATATTCTAGGTGGCCCAAACTTAAGAGAATGTTCTTTAAAAGGAATTGGATGCTTTTATCAGAGTTCTGCTGACACTGAAGAAGTAAACTGCCATGTTGTGGGAGAGCCACATAGCAAGCAACTTCCAGCTGGTAAGGGTGGTGCCTGACTGAAAGCCAACAACATAAGTAGCTCAGGCCCACAATCTCAAGGAACCAAATATAAATCCTCAGCCTGAGTTCACAGCCTATAAGCTCAGAAGAAAACTTCAAGTCTCAGATCAAAGATCTAACAGATACCTTGATGTCAGCCTAGTAAGTCCCTAAAATCAAATAACCTATCTCAAGATCATGATCCACAGAACCTATCAAGATGAATCTGTTTTGTACTAAATTGCTGATCTATACGGATACAAGAAACTAATACATTTCCTCAGTTTATTCTTCATACTTCAGCTAAAGTGCTCCTTTAAAAACTAACAAAGACAAGCTGGGTGAAATAGTGCACACCTGTCATCCCAGAACTCTGAGAGGATCACAAGTTTGAGACTATCCTGGATAACTTAATGACTTAATGTCTTGAAATGAAACAAAGATAAAAAGCACTGAGGTTTCAGCCCAAGAATGAGTGGAAGGAAAGATGGGAGGGAGGGAAGAAGGAGGGAAGGAGAGAAGGAGGGAGCGGGGAGGCAGGCAGGAGGCAGGTGGGGAGGCAGGCAGGTAGGCAGGCTGGGTGGGGTTGAGTATCAAAGCCAATGTAAACAAAACAATATTTTGTGATGAAAAAGTTCTAAAAGAAAATATAAAATCATCAAGCTTTATATAAAAATAAAAGCTCTTAAAGATTTGGCTTCTTTATTATTTAGAAAGGAGCTCTCAAGAGTGAGAAATTGTAAAAAAAAAAACTAAAGAGTAAGTACTTGGAGGTAAGCAAGGGTCACCAACGTGCAAAAATGGATCAATACCAGCTGCAAAAACATTCTCTGGAGTTCAATAACCATTCTCTCATTTCTCTCTTAATCTTTTAACTTCATGTTCCTAGTTTTAAAACAGTTATCACTTGATTTCTCAGCACTTTCACAAAATTACTCTACATGAGCCTCTTTCAGTAAGTGTCCTATCCTATATACCTGAGTATGACCGTAATAAACACAAATCTCAACCGGCCATGGTAGTGCATATCTGTAATCCCAGCACTCTGGAGGCTGAAGTAGGAGGATAGTTGGGAGTTCAAGATCAGCCTGGGCTACAAAGTGAGCTCAAGGCCAGCCTAAACTGCATAGAGACCCCATCTCAAAAAGACAAAACAGACCAAAAAAAAAGAAAAAATCCTCAGCTAAACAGGCTCAGTATATATATATTTAAAGCCATGTGAGTGGGTGATTTAAATTATAGAGAAGACAAAACAAACACTGGGTCTCAGCATACCCCTGCTTTTGGAAGATTCAGAAGAAAAGGAAAGGAAAAGGAACTATAAAGAAGTGGCCAACAATTAAAAAAGTAAACCAACTAAGTATAATGTTCTGGGCTACAACTGAAGACGCTGTCTTGAGAAGGAACAGACAAGTCAATACTGTTGGTTTGTTATTCTACCTTCTCTCTCTGTTTCTGTTTCTGTTTCTCTCTTTCTCTCTCTCTCTCCCCCCATACTAAAAATATGAAACTTAAAATGGTTAAGAGATTAAGATGCCTGGAGAGAAATGCAAGTCTAATCAAAATCACATTCAATTTTAAGTTTCCAAGACAATGGAAAATTCATTCAAATTTCAAAGACCTACAACAGATTTCAATCAATAGATTCTATTACTATCACTTTCATTTCATTAAAAGAAAAAAACACTAACAGAAACTTCTAAGAACGTCCAGAATGTTCTCATTTCAAAGAAACTCCTACCTCTGCAAGCTTGTATGGTAAGATGAGCTTTTCCCCCACCGTCACTGTCTTCCTTGTAACCAATGATTCAAACAGCATCTCTTCTTTAACCTAGACAGCAGAAAAGTAAAAGCAATACTTAAGACTTCGGACAGAAGACTGAATTACCTCACTGAAAAACCAAATAAAGGAAAACTTCATGAAATTAACAAATAATACAACAGAGAGAGAGAGAGAGAGAGAGAGAGAGAGAGAGAGAGAGAGAGAGAGAGAGAAACGGGCAATTTTAGTGATAGCCAAAGTGGAATTTTGATAACCATTCATCACAATTCCTTCCCCTAAAGGGTAAAGAGGCACAGATAAATAGGAAATATTTTTAAATTAAAGTCTGAAAAAAAATTAATTAATTAAAGTCTGCAAGCCCAGGAGACAACTCAGTAGAGTAAGCATTTGTCTGGCAAGCGCAAGGTCCTGAGTTCAATCCCTGGTACTGCAAAAAAAAAAAAAAAAATTAAAGTCTGCTTTCTGATCAGAATGGAAAGATGTTTCATTGTGCAGAATAAAGTTTAGAACAGTAAACAGAAATACTTAATGATCAATTATAATTCCAAAACCTGGAGATAAGCACTAAAAAGTGATGATACTTTTTGAATTTCAGGAATATTCCTAATGAATCTCTATTTATATTTTTTTGTTTATTTTTATTCACATTTATTAAACCTTAAGGGGGCCAGGGAGATAGCTCAGTAGAATAAGCACTTGCCTGGCAAGCACCAAGAGCCTTGAGTTCAATCCCTGGTTCCACAAAAAAAAAAAAAAAAAAAAAAAAAAACTTTAAGATAAAGCTGATACTTCTTCCATTCTCATTCTTCCCCCACAGGATACATTATCATGAATCTGACATGTATTATTTCAGCACTTGTTTTTATACTGACCTAACTATGTTGATCATCTAAATCAAAATTATTCATTTCAATTGCCCTATAAGACACTGCAGCATAAATATACCATGTTTGTACCATTTATAAACACATTTACGCTATCTACAATTTTGCACTTTGAAAAATTAACACTAATGAATATTCCTGCATATCAGTTCAGAGTTCCTGGAAGAACAAAACAAAAAATGGAATTATCAGTTTATATTGTACACATTTTCCACTGTACAGACTACAGCCACGCTCCTATACACAATTCTTAACAATATGCTCTTTTGTCAGATCTTGACTATAATTAGTATTATCAGATTCTGTAACCCTACAACACTGATGGACATGAAATAGTGAAACAAAGGAGAACATGCACATATAACACAAATGTAATATTTCATAAAATTTTATGTAGACTGTCTCAGGTACTTTTCTCTCTCTGCTTAACTCTGCTGAACCCAGAATTAAGGAAGGAATGTTTATTTAGCTGACAGTTTGTCAGTTCATAATCAGCTGGAGGTTTCAGTTCATAATCAGCTGGCTCCAAGGCAGAGTGGAACATAACAGAGGGTAAAAGTTCATGGCAGTGGAAAACAGCAAGAACAGCAAGAGCAAAAAGCAAGGAACAGCAGTTGTGGCAGCAGAGGCAGAGCCTCTCTCCATTCCTTATACTGCCATTCAGGCTATCCACGGGTGTAGCAACATACACACCCATAATCCCAACACTGGATCATGAATTAATCACAAACACTAGATGCCTGCACCAATGACTGCATGAGGCTTTGGAGGGACAACTAGATACAAAACATAACATAGACAACACAAAATATATAAAACAAAAAATATTCATTAGTAAAGGAAGAGTTATAAAATGTTATTTATTTTATTGTTTCTTTGTTTGGTGTTGTGTTTTTTTTTTTTTTAGTCTTTTCGAGACAGGTCTCGCTATGCAGTTCAGGCTGGCCTTAAGCTCACTTTGTAATTCAGGCTAGTCTCGAACTCACAACAATCCTCCTGCCTCAGCCTCCCGAGTGCTGGGACTACAGGCCTGCGCCATTTATTTTTATTTTATAACAAAAGATATTAACCTACCATCACCAAAGCATGTCAGATCAATAGATTTTTTTGAGACAAGGTCTCAACATATAGTCTAAGTTAGGCTTAAACTTACTACTGTACTCCAGGCTGGTCTTAAATTAACAGCAATCCTCCTACCTCAACCTCTCCACTGTTGGTATGACCCTAAATCAGTACAACCAAATGGCAATCAGCATTCCTCATAATAACAAAAACTGGAAGTTCTATTTGACACATATTCCTCTTCTAGGTATCTTCCCAAGACAGACAAAAGCATAACACAATGATATATGCATATTCATATTGATAGCAGCACAATTTGTAATAGCTAAATCTTCACAACAGCCCAGATAGATGCCCATCAACAGATGAATGCACAATGAAAATGTCACTTTAATATACAATTGAGTACTACACTGCCATAAAGGATAAACCTGAAACATTTTTAGGTACATCAATGCACCATAAGAACATAAATTTATGTGAAATAAATTGAATATACATTTAAATATCATAGTTTCTCTTCTGTGAGAAATCCAAAGGGTAAATAAGGACCAAAATGGATGACAGATATAGGAAAGTAAGGAGAAAATGTTCAAATGGAAAGGACATCAAGAAAAAGTAGAAAGGTGTGCGGGAAGGAAAGGGGAAAAATAGGAATTACAAAAAAAGAATGGAAAGAAAACAAACACTAGTGAGGCTGCAGGAGTAAAAAGAAACCTTCTACGTTATTGGGAATGTAAACTAGTATAACCATTATGGAAATCCAGAATGGAAAGCCATCAAAAAACTGAAAATAAAAATTTCATTTGAGGGTCGGGAGCTCAGTGGAATAAATGTTTTCCTGGCAAGCAAATGCAAAGTTTTGAGTTTGATCTCTGGTACCAGGAAAAAAAAAAAAAAAAGAAAGAAAGAAAAATTCCATTTGACCCATCTATTCCCCTCCAAGCTATCTTACTATAAGGCATCATGTCACAGTCATACATCATACCTGTGCTTATAGCTGCACAACTCACAATAGCTAAATCTTAGAACTGGTTTCTATGTCCATAAACAGATAATGAATAAAGAAAATGTGTATTTGTCCCAATGGAACATTACTCTGCCATAAAGAATAAGTTTGACACCCCAGAAAGAATGGCTATCACAAACAAATCAACCAACAACAAATGTTAAAGAGGCTGGGGGGAAAAGGGAACCCTTGTCCACTGCTGGTGGGAATGTAGATTGGTGCAACCATGATGGAAATTAATGTGGAGACTCCTTAAAAAACTAGGACTGGAAATCCCATTCAAGCCAGCTATCTGCCTACTGGGAATTTTTCCAGAGGAACCAAAAACATCATATCATAGTGAGATATGTGTACCTATGTTTATAACAGCACAATTTGTGATAGCCAAATCTTGGAAACAACCAAGAGGCCCATCACATGAGGAATGGTTGAAAAAGATGTGGTATTTGCATAGAATGGAGTATTACTGAGCTATAAAGAATGATAAACTTGAAGCACTCATATTTAAGTGGATGCCACTCAAAGATATACTCATAAGTAAAATAAACCAGACTCACATGTCTAAGTATCATATCGTCTCCCTAGTATAAGAACTCAAAAGAAGAAATACAAATAGGTATAACACAAAAGAAAAGCAAGAACTTGAGGATTGGACAACGAGGAAAGGGTAAGGAGAAAAGCTGGGAAACAGGAAAGAGACAAAGCCATACATTTGTACACACAAGATGGGCAAGGCAATGATCCCAAGAAACATCAGCAAGTTTTTGAAAGTAGCAGTTAATTGGTAGGATACTCAACCTGACTATCTATATATGCTGATATCTGTGAACCAAGCAACTGCACTGAATGTGCAATAGAAGGGTCACGCTTGGAATGCCTGCCATTCTGGTCTGCTAAATACATACTTCTTGTCATGACATACCAATTATTAATATACTATCTCACAAGTAAGAGTTTTTTGTTTTTTAAATGGGTAATAAATGACAAAAAATAAATACACAAGAAAAAAAATCACAGGATGGTCCTGCTACAATGCTATATATGGTTAGACTTCTAAACTTGTGTGTAAAAATGTGTGTCTATTCCTATTTTTTTTAATTTTTTTTCCTCATATTCTGTAAGGACTTAAAGTTCAATACATCAATACTTGATGGAAAATACCTGTTCCACGTCATGCCTAAGATGTTTGATAGTGAGGGTAAACCAAGCTGCATATGTTACATGGAAGTAATCAGCTTCTCTTCTGGAGGGTTAACAACCTAAGTTTGCAGATCAAAAATTGGAGCAATGGAAGGGCCGCAAGGTCAGCCAACATTTTGGCCCTAGCCTTTCAAGGTCAGTGAAGACTCAGGACATAGGAGAACCTGTACTATGACATCATGTAACTCAATTGTGCTCCAAATGTTCTGATCAAGGAGATTATGGAGCCACAGAGGAATGCGACTGATGATGTATAGTGTGCCTAAGGAGAGTCACATGGAGAGAAAACTTTCTCTCAGGCTTACACAGAAAGCAAACTGGTCAAGCAATGGCCGTGATTCATCTGCATGGCTGACACTGACAAAAGATCTACAAAGGGTGGTACAGGGTTACAGGATAAATCCTGAGGGGACTTGACTGACCTTATCAGATACAAAAGTTACATTTTTTGTTATACAGGTCTTGCTTTATCTTGATCTTAACCATCCAGCAGAAAAGTACCAAAACAAGGTATATAAAGTAAAGCCATATTAATATGCTGAGCTGTGAAAGGCTCAAGTCAACAAATTCTGTGGATAGCCCACTACTATTGTGGACTGCTGAACTGTGTTGGAGTGTTTTGCTGAATTCAAGCACCTATAGTATTTAAATAGTAATAGAATATCCATCTCTTGACAGGACTAAACAAAAAAAGGGATACAAAGAAAGAACCGTATACAGAATAGTTAGGAAAGATATACAGCTACTTTCACTTAATTCTATGATAAGAAAGAATTGTAGTAATAGTGTTTGGACAGGATATCCTGTCTGTTTCTTGTACTATGGATAACCACTAAGAAGACAACAATGTAAAATGTATTGACCATTGAAAATGTCCTATTAATCAGCTTTGAAAAAAAAACAATAAAAAAGAATAATTCTGAATCATTTGTAAGAAAATGGATGTTTTTAAGACCATAATGTTAAGTAAAATAAATTAGATACATACACTTAAATGATTTTTTATATGAGAAATCCAAGGTAAAAAAAAAAAAAAAATTTAAAGAGCAAAATAAAGGATACGTAAGAGAAACCAAAGAGATAGATCTTTTGCAAATGGGAGAAAAATCTAGAAAAGGAGAGAGACTGGGCATGGTGGAGTATGCCTGTAGTTCCAGAACTTGGGAGAAGGCAGAAGAATCCATCATGAGTATAAGGCCAGCTTAAGCTACATAGTTCAAGGCCAGCCTAAAGCATATATCAAGACCCTGACTCAAAAAAAAGGTGGGGGGGGAGAATAAAAGAGAAACTAAAAAAAAAAAATTTAAGTTTTATTATGGACATGTTTCATCTCCCTATGTACTGCAAACATGTACCAATATTTTTTTTAAAACATAGAAACATCAAATTCACATTTTTGTATACATAGTTACATACAGAAATATTTATGGTCAAGTGTGGTGGCACACTCCTGTAATCCCAGCATTTGGGAGGCTCAGGCAAGAGGTTCACCATTTGCTCAAGGCTAATGTGAACTAGAATGAGGCCTTCTCTCAAAAACAAACAAATAAAAAGAAATTTATAGACACATGATTACACACACGTTATACATATATTTTTCCTTGATCTGTCATGTTAGAGGGCCTGTAAGAAACAACAACCCATCTGATGGCAACATAGTAAATTAGCCCTGAAAACATGACAAATCATCACTCCAGCAAGAGAGTAAAGTAACATATGTTTTAGTGTATGATTAAGTATGGTAAAAGATGAGAACCTTTTGGTCACATTTAACCCATTATTAAAAGGCACGTGTATCAAAAAATTAAGATGTATCACATATGTGTACCAAACTAGATGAATGTATCACTACGTACTGCAAACACATACTAATTTAAATTTTTTAAAAGCAGTAGGCTTTCTCTTCACCTACCCAGGTACCCATCTTCAAGTAAAATAATCTAAATCGAATGTTACTATGAAAAAAAACATCTTAAATATGGAAAGAGCAAAACTAGCATAGGCCCAAAACATAACACACACCACAACAGAAATACTCACCCTATCCAATATATCAAGAACTATGAATGTGTCGAACAACTGGGAGGTAGGGTACAAAACCCAAACTAAAGATGTGTTCTGGCATATACAACATAGGAGAGATTGCAGAAGAAATTCCTCTTTTGAAAACTTTTAAAAAACTGTATATAATAACAACATTATCAGTAGAAATGAACGTGTCATTGACTATTTGAAATGATAACTATACACATAATCACTCACTTCTAATAATTCTGAGACAACAGGTAGAACTTCAGGATTACAGATATCAATTGAGTCATCCCGGTATGTCTTCTTTTTATAACAGATATTACCCAAATGTAATATTGCTGAGAGGAGAGAGAAAATCCTGTGAAAATAAAAGCACAAATTACAGTTTCTTGCACATGTGTAGTCTCAAAATTCAATTCATTCCAAAATAAGTAAACTAACTAGTTAATACAGAATATTTAGAAAAACAATATATGAATAACTAAGATGTATTATTTACTGTATATCAGGTACTACACAAAGTGCTATACTTGACCTTATTTCATTATTTGCCATTAATGTCACTGTTTCAAGGGGATGACTTTCTATTGCCTGAATTTTCTTAGCTTTTTAACAACTCCATTTTTTTAAATGCTATTTTTCTTACCTAGAATGCCTTTCCCATGAATTATGTATTTCAGAAAACCTAAATCAGACTCTTCAAAGTAAAGGCCTTAGAATTTGCATTTTAATCAGACATCCTAGTTGACTTCTGTAATCATCTATTTTAGATATCTATATCATATTATGGTATAGTAGGTAAGTATTTTTTAACATAGTGGTGTATTACTAGCACCAGGCTCCAACTGTGAAATACTTCCTGGCCTCCCTTATACACTTCCCTCCTCAGCAGGGGACACAAGCCCTTCAGGCAGGAAGTGATCCCCCCACAAGTACACTACAAACCAGCAGTTCCAGTTGACACAGAACCTTATTGCATTTATTTCCTATTTCTCATCAGCTGAACCTGAGAACTGTCAAAATATTCTTGTGTTTATTTCTCTCATCATAACATGATCATGATAGTATCGTATTTCTTTCATCTTGCTGCCAGGCACCTCAAAACCACTGGTGTTGAAACTAGAAAGAACATGTTAAATAAATCATGTTATATTAAACATGTTTTCCTTCTCCCTACAATTACTGAAATACTAAATCCATTATCTTCACCTCATTACTTCTATTCACTGCCTCACTTGGTCTTTGCTACCCACCAACATGACTCAGAAGTTACCAAGAACATCCACATAGCTAAGAATGATTATGTTTTTAACTTCTCTGACCAAATTTCAGAGGTACTCAACACAGATGAACACACCATTCCAAACCTCCTCTCTATGCTCATCTTCATACTCTGCCCAGCTATTTTCTTAGGATACAGTAAATCTGATTTATTATGAAAATTAAACTACATTATCTTCCTAAAATTAAGAAATATTGGCTGGAGGGATAGCTCTGCAGCATATGTACCTGCAAGGCATCCTCAATATTAAAGGGGAAAAAAAAAAAAAAGATATATATATATATATATAATAAAGCAAGAGGGCAGGAAGATAGCTTGGCAGTCTAAGCATCTGCAAATGCAAAGAAGGGGATTCACAGTACCACCTACTGTGCAGGCCACTGAAACTGGGTATGGTGGCACATGCCTATAATCCCAGCACTGGGGAGACTGAGACAGCAGGATCACTATGAGTCTAAGTTGCATAGCAAGACCCTATACCAAAAAAAATTTATTTAAAAACCATAAAGCAAGATATATTTTAAATTATCATCTAATTCATAGGCCTAATTTTTCAAATAATTTAAAATTTTTCAATGTCTGAATCAAAAGACTCAAAAGTTACAAAGGAGTAATTCCATAAAAGTGAACTGGTATGAATTAGAAAGTAAACTCAGTATCAACAGAAACATTATTAAAACTATCGTGACACAATTTATGGCAAACTTTTTAAAACTTAATCTTATATAGCTAATTTTTTCCATATCTTAGGATCAATAATCACCCTAAATATTCTCACACACAAAAATGTTACATATTCTCCAGCAATAATGAATGCCATATAATTCATCTAATGTATTATAAACCTGTATTAAAAAGATTTAAAAGTATGAATACAAATCTCTGTTCTCAAAAGGCTTATAATCTTGCATTAGGAGATAATTATTGGGGCGGCCAAATAGCTCAGCAGATTAAAGCACCTGTGCAGGGGCCAGGGGTTCCATCCCTGGACTTGCCATGCCAGCCCCACCCCCAGGCTGTGATGAGATGGCAATTGAGACTGGGTGTGATGGTGCACACCTGTGATCCCAGCTCTTGGGAGGCTGTAAACAGGCAGATCACTATGAGTCCAATCTAGTAATGAGACCCTGAACACCCTATAGACCCTTTCTTAAAATATCAAAAAAAAAAACAAACAGGTAATTATTATACTAAAGGACATGTATTTTAAAATACAAAAGGCAGAAATAGCACAATTATGGAAATTTTTCATTTAAAAAGGCAAGACAAATAATGCTTTAAAGAATAAGATTTTTAATTCAAAATGTAAGGCTGTCTACGATCTAAGAAGGAAAAAAATGTCGTGCTTTAGTGGCAAAGTTCACCACACTCACAGGAAAGAAAAGTGGCAGCACACATAATATACTCTATCCTACACACTGAAACAAGTGGAAAAGATTGAAGATCATATCAAACATGAAAAACAGTAAATCTCCAGAATAAAACATAGTATTTGAGAATAAAGCCAGTCTAAGTGAAGTTAAAAAATTGTTCTGGGGAATATCTGAAAATAAACTTGAGAGAGAGGGAATACTCAGACTGCAAGGCCAGCCTGTTAGGAACAGACTGCCTCCAATGGCAATGTGAGATCCAGTTATAATAGAAAGCACAAAACATAATTTGCAAAAGGAAACATATGCTACTATCTTAAAAAAAGAAATTGTCACTAGCTAATTTAGTACAGTTTGAGTACCCTTTATCTAAAATGGTTCAGACCAAAAGTCTTTCAGATGTTGAAATACTCACATAGTCTTTTAACTGCCTAAGTATCCCAAATCTGACAATGCAAATTCTAAAATGTTCCTGAAAGGTAAAACTACTGAGTTCCAACTTCACACATAAAAACTTTTAGAATTTTAAGTGATTTGTACTTTGGATCTTTCAGAATATAAAGTTACTCGATATATATATACTGACACTTCATTCAGTTCTTTGGTCAGCCAGTAAGCAACCAAGTATCACTAGCAGTAAATGAGATAAACTGAGCAAAGAACAGAAATAATATGACATGGAAACATGGAGAGATGGGATACTCTCGCCGATATATTAACTTTTAGTAAGTCTCAGCTTCTGTTACCAATAAATGGCTTTACATATTATACTATTTGGCTTTAACTTTGCATTTTAAAAAAATTCTAGCAAAGATCCCGCCAACAAGAGTCACATCAACAAAATAAGCACAAAGAAAAAAAAAAGAGAGGTAATATACCCTACTTCTGCTAGGAGTTCATCATTCCAGAGATTAAACACTAATAACATCATCAGCTCTGAAAAGCTTATCAACACTAATTCCACTCAAGGGCTATGTAGAGCCAGATGCAGTTGTGCATGGTTACACTACCAGTCACTTGAGAGCCTGAGATAGGAAGATTACTTGAGTTCAAGAGTTCAAGGCCACCATGACCCAATAACAAGACCCTGTCTCAGAAAATAATATAAATATCTGGGCTGGGCATGGTGGAGCATGCCTGTATTCCCAGCACTCGGGAGGCTAAGGCAGGAGGATTGTTGTGAGTTCGAGACCAGCCTGAGCTACAAAGTGAGCTTAAGGCCAGCCTGAACTGCATAGTGAGACCCTATCTCAAAAAGACAAAAAAAAGAAAGAAAGTAATATAAAAATCTAAGAAACTATTTTCTTCTGGTGAGAGTCAAAGTTGTGTCTTTAATAGTATACCCATAAAATAAGTATGCAGCACATACATAAAAAGTTACTGGGGCTGGGGAGATGGCTCAGTGGAATAAGCACTTCCCTGGCAAGTGCAAGAGCCTGAATTCAGTCCCAGTTCCGCCAATAAATAAATAAATAAATAAATAAATAAATAAATAAATAAATAAATAAATAAATAAAGTTACTTTACCAGTATACATACATGACTTACTAAAAACAGAAAATGTGGAGCTATAAAAATAGCATATTAAAAAAATACTATAAAGTAACGGCTTTTAAAGTAAGGTAAACAGTTCAATCCCCAGTTCCACAAAAAAATAAATAAATAAAAATAAAGTAAGGTAAATGGTTAGACTTCTAGGGCAAAATAAACTCTAATAATTATGGGCAAATGTTTAGGGATGTGCATTTCAGAAAATGAAGAGTTCTAGTTTTCATTAGATTCTCAAAGAATGTATGACAATGAAAAACAGTGCTAAAGATTTAATGAGGCAACAGTTAAACAACTTTAAAAGTGAACCAAGGGAGAGAAATCTTCCAAAATATATCATGATTTATTCTCTACTAGAAGTATAACAATATAAGGAATGAACTCACTGTCTTCGTGTCTTGGGAAGAAATCCTACCATCTCCATAGCTAGTTGTAAGCGTTCAAAGTCATGTTTCAAATCTTCTCCTTCCACTGTGAAGCAATCCTGCTTAAGATAAAAGGGGGAAATAACCAAGATTACTGGTTTTTAAAAATGTGAGCCTTTCAGAAATACGGTAATTTAAGATAAGTGTACCTATATATAAATACAAATCAGAGATGGTGTAGTATTTAGACACAGAGTTAATAAACCTCTTATTTCACTAAGTAAATAAAGTAAAAATATACCTACCAAAATATCAGGTTACTTTTTTTCTTCCTTTTACAATCACCAAAACATGGATTTACAAAGTAACTTAAGATTAAATGCTAGCAGTTCTTATTTTTAAAAAATCCTGAAACCAAGACTGGTTTTAAGAAGTTCTGAAGAGTTCTGCAGATTCAAGGAATTTATAAGAGTTCAATGCCCCTAGCAAATGTTGTCTGTTCAACAAATACTTAGTAAGCACCCAGCATAAACATAGTACTGAACTAAATTCTGGTAATACCAAAACAAATTATAGAAGAAGCAGTAATGTGTTTAAGAAGTGGATCCTAGACTCATAAATAGTTCCTCATGAAATAATGTAGACAAAACAGAAACCAACCAAAGAAAGAAAGAAGTATATGACAAAGTACAAATGCCTTCAACAAATATAATCTATATGAGCCAATAAAAATAGTTGAAGACTATCAAAATTTTTTTAGTGTAAACTGCATTCCAGTTCCCAAAATAGTCAAACAGTAACATCGTAGATATAATCTAAATCTTTAAATCCCTTTACTACATGTTCTTACACTCCTTTGTATTTGCACTGTCTAAAACCTCTCACAGTATTTACTTTTTTAATCCCTCCAAAGAATCCCCATAAACAGAGAACTACTACCTGAATTTTTTACTGATACTTCATTTTCTTTGTTTTTCTTCAATCAGGTTTTATATTGTCTTACTGCATCAAGTCAGTGAGAAAAATACAGTAAGGAATTACAGAAGTACATAATCATTAAATTACTGAACTGAACTAAATGAAAAATTCCTTCTTGAGAAATAAAATATTCATTAAAAAAAAAGCTATGTATTGAGTATCTACCATGTCTGAAGAAAAAAGGATAATTCAGCAGACGAAGTATCTGCTTAGGCAAGCGCAAGGGGCCTGACCCCCAGCACATGCTGCGCCAGCCTTACCCCCGGGAGCAATGAGCCAGTCTGGAGGTGGCATACACCTATAATCCCAGTGCTGGAGAGGCTGAGAACAGGAGGATCACTACAAGTTTAAAAAAAAACAAAGAAAGCAAAGAGCAAGAAAACAAACTTGTTTTAGGTATTGTAACAATGAGTTAAAAAATACATCTAAAAATAAAATTTTAAACACTTAGAATGGTATTAATATCTTTGTTTTCCAGGCGGGCATGATGGCACACACCTGTAATCCTAGCACTTGGGAGGCTGAGGCAGAACAATCACCACAAGTTCAGGCCCAGCTTCAGCTATACAGTGAGTTTCAAGGCCAGCCTGAATTATATCACAAAACTATCTCAAAGAACAGAAAAGTTCTTTTTTAATTTTCTATATGAAGTGTATACATACATAATTTAAATTTTTAAATTTTCTGCAATGAAAGTTCTGAGAATAAACTTAATTTTCATACTCTGATAAGCAATTTTAGGACACATTCTATGGATATGACATCCTCACTAAAACAAATTTAAGTTGCCATTATTTTTCTTTGACATATAGCAAATCTTTTCTTTTTTTTTTTGACAAACTTTTTCTAAAAAATTCCTTCACATGGCCTTCCCCAGAAATCATTTCATTCATTTTATGATTTTACAAGCAATTTTCTACAAGTAGAAGGTAAACAGATTTATTCTTCCACTTGTACAAACTCAATGATACAGTAATGATTCTTATAAAAAGTAAATTAAACAATGTCTATAGAATATTGTGAAAGTAAAATAAAGAAGCACTAAAATATAAATGCAATTTTTTTAAATGTATCCTGATTTCCTTATCAGTGTCCCTGATGACAACTGTAGAAGAAAAACTAAAAATAAATCCACCAGACCAAAAATGCACTTATCTTAGCTTATGTATCTTAATTCATGTAATTTTAGGAAGCTGACCCTAAGGAAGACAAAGATTCAAGTTTAAATACAAAGGAAAGTGCTATCAGGCCTTTTTTTTTTTTCTTGAAATGAAGAGAACCATTTCTTACTTACAAATGTATGGTCTAAAGCCACAGTAGCAAATCTATGGCATGAGTTAAGAACTTATATATATATTAGATCAAACAGCTCTAATTCTAGTCATTTCTAGAAGGTCCTGTAAGAACACAAGGGTATTCCAAGGCTGGGAAAAGCATTCAAGTCACCAAAATACAAATACTGCTCAGCCACAAAATATGACAGGATCCAAGGAAAGCCAAGGCATGACCCAACAATTCTTAGAATCCCTCCCACTGGAAGAATACAACTTAATTCCTGGATCCAACTCAGAAAAAGCTCTTGTGTTAACTCCTAAATACTATCGCATGCCTTTGTACACAAAAACAAAAAGCAAAACTCATTCATTAAGTAGGTCTGAGAACAAATAAACTGAGAACAAATTAAGTAAACTGCCCCATCTCAAAACAAATAAGCAGATGAGTCGAGTCAACCTTTTTCAAAGACCAAATTCTTAAGCATTTCTTAGACCACCTCTGAACAAAAGTAGATCAGTTCCATCCCACTCTAAGCTTTGAACACGTGATCAGTTCTGCTATCTATAATATGCGGTTACGGTGCCACATTTGCTTCCCAAGGAGGCATAATGCATTAGATGTAGTAAAATAGAAAGGAGAAACATCTTGAGTGACAAAACAACTTAAAAATATTTCTATTAAAATTCATTAAGATCTGTACAATTTAAATGACTAACATATATTTTAAAAATATTAAACCTACACTTGGGGAAGTAGCTCAGTAGTGTAAGTCCTTATTGGGCAAACACAAGATCCCAAGATCAATCTCTGATACCAAAAAATGTTAAACCTGAACCCAAAATTTTCCTCGGTAGTATGAAATGGCAATGTATACACCACAAACAAAAAAATTAATATTCACACATAGTGCTCTCTCAAGTCAGAAATAGGTTAGTTTTGCAAATAGTTTAGACACTCAGGTAGTGAGAAAGTTGTTCTTTAAAGCAAGGACCTAGCCAGGTGTGGTAGCATATTCCTGTAATCTCAGCACTTGGGAGGCTGAGGCAAGAGAATCATTGCACTAGAGACCAGCCTAAGCTACAAAGTTAGCTTGAGGCCAACCTGAACTGCATAGAAAAACCCTGTCCAAAGGAAGGAATGGGGTCCAGCCAAATAGCTCAGTGGATTAAAGAGCATTCAAACAGGTAATCTCCAGACCTGCAATGCTGGCCCCACTCCTGGGGCATGCTGAGACAGCAACTGAGACTGGGCGTGGTGGCAAACCCTGTAATCCCAGCTCTTGGGAGGCTGTAAACAGGCAGTTCACTAGAAGTCCAATCTATTAGTGACACCCTTAACATCCTGTAGAACCTTCCCTAAAATAAAAATAAATAAAAAAGTAAAAGAAAGGAAGGAATAGGATGAGCCAGATAGGTCAGAAGATTAAAGTCCCTGCCTAGGCAGACACAGGCCTGCCGTGCTGGCCTCATCCCCAGGGTACACTGAGATAGCAAATGAGACTGAACATGGTGGTGTGTGCCTATAATCCCAGCATTTCGGATGCTGAAAAACAGAAAGGATCACTACAAGTCTGATCTGTGTAGTGATACCCTGTAGACTCTGTACTAAGTACAGGAAGAAAAAAAAGAGGGAGGGAGAGAGAGGGAGGGAGGGAGGGAGGGA
>PVKA01026942.1:0-19938 GCA_004027165.1 Ctenomys sociabilis
TTTTTTTGTCTTTTTGAGACAGGGTCTCACTATGCAGTTCAGGCTGGCCTTAAGCTCACTTTGTAGCTCAGGCTGGTCTCAAACTCACAACAATCCTCCTGCCTCAGCCTCCCGAGTGCTGGGATTACAGGCATGCACCACCATGCCTGGCTTGGACTGTTTGTTTTTTGTGGTCTCTAGTTGTATTAAATTGCATCTAGAAGTTGAAGTTATCACATTTCACAGGTTGGAATTTCTTACATCTGTATTTATAGACAAAGGCATGTATAATTTTTTGTTGTTGCTAAAGTTTTACTTAACAAATGAGTTAGAAATTACGTCTTCAGTATGCAGAGGAAGGTGCTATTAATATACAGTTGGAGAGTTTTGAAGTAGTCATTAAAGTAGACAAAATAAGTAGAAGAGGAAAGTTTATACATCTTATTTATTGTCACTACCTTTTTCTTCCAAATATTTTTATTTTTAATGAGAATCACTTTCTTATTACTGACTGTTTAACTTAGCTTTTCTCAGCCAAAGAATGAGCAACAGAGATTTTAAAGCAAAGCCTATTCAGGAGATACAGGTATCACTGGCAGGAGTGACAGGAAATGGAACAAGGCAAGCAAAGTGTATAAGAAGGATTTATTACCCCAGTTATCATGATAGGTTGCTGGAACTTTATTTTATATGAAAATTCGGGGGGGGGGGATCAGTGTTTCAGAATTAGTTTCAGAATAATTCCCCTAACATATGAGAAAGTGAGTTCACCTTCTGTTCCTGGTCGCAGACTGGCCTGCAGGGGTCTGTGCTGCTCCCTGTCAATGTGGTGCACCTGGGGCTTCTGCACCTGTGGAGAAATGGGTCTTTGGGGCACAGAAATGGATATTCTGGCTATTGGTCATAATCTAGAATAAGAGGAAACAGTTTTACCCACTACAGTGTCTGATTTATGCTCTCTGACTGTTAGCACCTCACCTGCACCACCTTACCAGAATCTAGCAAATCATCACTATAGTGATACTTTCTAAGTGAATTAGATTGCATATTCTACATTTATGCTTATCTCTGATTATTACTTGAATATACAAATAGTTTCATTAACTCTTTGTGTATTTCTGTTGTCTTACTGTTTACCTGGCTACAAGAGTGTACTAAATGTACAGTTGGAGATGTTATTATACACTCCTTATGTGATTTATTTTGAAATATTAAAGCATAGTAGAAAATATATAAGATGCTAAGAGACAGTATTTTCATTAACATTAGAAAGGTACAAATTAAAACTGCTGCATATATGTGTGTGTGTATATATATATGGTAGATAAAATTGAAACTGACTGACAATAACAAGTGCTGGTGAGAAAGCAGAATTATTGTGTTATACATTGCTACTGAGAAAGCAAAGTGACACTGCTATTGTGGAAAACAGTTTGACATTTTCTTTTAAATTAAACATACATTTCCCATATGATTCAACAATCACATTTATGGGTATTGTACCATACAGAAAGGAAATTCATAGTGATGCAACAATCTATGTAAATATTTATAGCAGCTTTATTTGTAATCCCACCAAATTGGAAACAATCTAAATAACTTTCACCATGTAAATAAACTACAATGTATCTACACAATGCACTAATACTCAGCTTTATAGAGGAATACAGAACTGATCTAGACAACATTTTAAACAAATCTCATGGGCATCACACTGGGAAAAAGTATACCTCAAAAGATTACATACTACATAGCTCTAATGATATAATATTGTTGAGTTGCAAAAATATCACGCTTCAAAAATGGGCCAGTTATTGTCAGGGATTAAGGATGATGAAGGAGATGGTATTGACTAGGGGTGCAGTTTTGGAGGGGTTGTGGTAGTTAAATAGTTCTATATCTTAATTGTGGTTGTGGTTACATGAACCGAAACCACCAACAGAGTTCCACTTGAAAGTGCAGATGAATTGAATGAACAGTTAATGCTCAGTGTTTCGGTCGGGTTTGCATGCCCATGTCTGGTAATCTGAACAATTACTTTGAAGATAACAATGTGCAATCTAACAACCATCACTGATTTCCTATCACCTTGTTTTGAAATTCTGTGTTGTTTTTAATGTTTTTTATTCTCTTTTTAAAAAAGACAAAGCTCTTCTTTTTTAAAAAAAATAGTGAATTTTGGATAGTGTCTGTGGTGTAATATTGAGCCAAAATCAATTTTATAGTGAACTAGGTTATATAATGTTATCATTAGCAGGAGTTGGGAGAAGGCCACATCAGAACTGTTTCTGCAACTTCTTGTAAACCTAAAAAAAATTGGAAATCCAGTAAGTCTTGTTTATTCGTGTTGTCTCTGATTTATAAACTAATTCTCTTTGTCACAGCAGTCTCATGATACATTCTTTTTTGAAAGTCCTACTAAGCAAGGGTTTAAGAGGTCATGAAACTAATGCATGAAGATTAATTCCACTAACTACTTTTCCTGTGTCTATTGCTTTTCACAAACTTCTTCACAGAATTTCAGCTTTACAAATAGTAGGGAAATTGATTTTACTTTCAAGATGATCCATTTTTACCTTCAATTAGAGGAGACTCATGATTCTTCCAGAATTCTCTACTGTTAGAACTTCACTGTTCATCAATAAATCTCACTCACACAAACATGCAGCTTCTTCTCTAGTTACTGTTTTCTTCCTTCTCTGGGACATTGTATAAGTATTTCCTGCTTCTCAGTTGAAGATACCTCTTTCTCCTGGAGGTCTTGCTTCTGACAGCTTCTGTCAGATCTGTGTTTGGGGCGGCTCTTGTAGTGTTCCACACCAGGCTGGACTCACTTTGCTGATGTGAAGAGAGACCAAATCAGGGGCAAGTTAATTGCTCACCTGAAACTCTAGCTCTGGGTATAAAACTCTGCAATAATTCCTCAATCCCAAAAGTATAAATAAATTATTCAGAATACGAGACCACCCAACGTATTCTAGTGATATTTAACGGAGATATATTTGGAACTGGTGGAAGAGGAATCACTCCCTAGGTACAAGATCAATTGCCGTTCATTTTATTCACCTGAAGATAAATCACCTTCACAGATTTTGCAGACTTTTCCTTTTCCTTAAAAAAAAAATGATTTATTAAAGTGGAGGCTTCCTTACTATATCAACACTGACTCACCCTTCCTTTATCATACTTTGATATTGAAGAAAGCCAGGGGCCAGCAATACTACTGTCTGTTTTGCTCTTTATTTCATTGTTATTTTAAAAGCAGTGGATGAAATTTGTTTCTATTTTGAAGTGCCAGTTTTTGCCTACATTTGGAGGCATCTAAACTGAGCTCATATTATTGTTTCTATGATTGTTTTTATTTTTATAAAAGCATAATTTTAGGGTTCAATTGTGTTGATCTAAAAATAGTCTTTTTTTTTTTTTTTCATTCTGTTCTTTCCATTTTGTGTGTATTAAGAAGAGAAAGGTATAAAATACCAGTTAAAAAATCAAGACAATGTGTCTTGTGGTCCATGTGTGCCCGCATTTGGCACATATATATGTATACTGAAATGTATATAACCTACATCTTCCAGAACTATATTGGTTTCTATTCTCTTTATCAAAGTAAATTCTCATGATTATATTTTTCTATACCATCTATTTGCTTACAGTTCTTGTTTTTTAAGCAGCCTCTTTGAGGTATAAATGAGATAACTTTTCCATTTAAGGTTATGGATCGATGTCTTTGCTATGGTTGTAGAGTTGTGTTTTGTTTGCTTGAGACAAGTCTTCCTGTGTAGTTTAGGCTAACCTTGAATTCATTGTGCAGCCCAGGGTGGTCTCAAACTCCTAGCAATCCTTCTGACTCACCTTCCCAAATACTGGGATTACAGGCATGTGCTGTTTTTTAATTAATTTATTTATTTTTGTATTTTTTAGGGAAGGGTCTACAGGGTGCTCAGGTTCTCAGTACTAGATCAGACTTGTAGTGATTCTTCTGTTTACAGTCTCTCAAGTGCTGGGATTATAGGCTCATACCACCACGTCCAGTCTCAATGGCTATTGGTCGGTATGGCAGACCTGGGGATTGAACCCCTGGCCCCTGTGCCTGCTTGCAGGCGCTTTAATCCACTGAGCTATTTGGCCTGCCCTGCATGTGTTGTTTTAAATGAACTTTATGATCAGCTCATTGCAGAACAGAGCTGGAATTTTTTTTTTTTTAAGTAATGTATTTAGTACAGGGTCTACATGGTCTCACTTCACAGATCAGCCCCCCAAGCACCATGCCAAGTCTTAATTGCTGTCCTCAGCGCACCCTGGGGGCGGAGGTGGCATGGGAGGCCCATAGCTGGATTCTAATAAGCATTGGATTCAATCTTTAGATGAGTTTGGGTCATATTACCACTTTAACAGTCTTCTGACCTGTGAACATAAGATGTTCTTTTACATATTTAGGTCATTACCTGTAATAATGTTTTGTGGTTTTCAGATTAAGTTTTGTACTTTTAAAGAAAAATCCTAGATTTTTTTTCCATTAGATGCTATTAGAAATGGAATTGCTCTCTTAATTTCATGTTCAGAGTGTTCTTTGAAGATATACAGAATATAATTGTATTTTTTAAAATATTGATTTATATCCCACAATAGAAAGATTCACTCACTTTATTTTTAATGTTTTCATTAGGCAAAGTCATGTTTTCTGACAATAGAGATATTTATTTTTTCCTTTCTAATTTGGAAGCATTTAAATTTTTTCATCAGTTTTGTCCTGACAAGTTTTTGTATAGTGTTCACCAGAAGTGATAAGGGCAGATGTCTTTATCATGTTCCTCATGGTAGGAGAAGCCTCTAGGTGACTACCATTTACAAAATTTGATGTTTCTTTTGCAGTTTTCTGGTTTGTTCCTTTGTGAGAGTGAAGAAACTCCCTTCTGTTCCTTGTCTGTTTGTTTGTGACAGGGTCTTGCTGTGTAGTCCAGGCTGGATTTGCACTCCTGACAATCCTCCTGCCTCAGTCTCCCAAGTGGTGGGGTCATAGGCATACTCCACCATCCCCAGCTATTCCTAGTTTTTTGACACAACATCATGTAATTTTTTTTTCTATTAATATGTTATATTACTTGATCTTCAGATATTAAATTAACCTTGTGTTCCTGGATAAATTGTACTTTTATCACATTATATAATTATTTTAATTTGTTGCTGGGTTTGTTTGATAGTATTTTGTTGAGCATTGGTCAGTCATATACAATATATCCTAGTCTACACATTCCTCTTGTGATTTCTTGTATTCTGGTACCATAGTAACACTGGCCTCAAAATGATTGTAATTTGTTGTCTTTTCTAATTTGTAAATTTGTGGGAAATTAGTATTTGTCTATTAAATGCCAGAATTCAGCAGTGAAGCCATTTTGGCCTCAGCTTTTCTTTATATTATTGGATTGCTAATTAAATCTCTTCACTTGAAGTATAAATTTATTTGTATTGCATATTTTACTCTTAAGTCAGTTTCCATAACTTATATCCTGTTCAAGATTTATCCATTAATTTAATACTAAACTAACTTTAGTGACTCTGTTATCTAATATTACTATAGCCTCTTCATCCTTCTTGTGATTATTGTCTAGACATTTTTCATCCTTTTACTTTGAGTTTGTAACTTTGAATCTAAAGTATGTCTCTAGAGACATACACAAATATCTTCATGTGTAATTGTCAGTACTATTGATAAGAAAGTATGAAATTCATCTCATCTTATTGGCATAGATGTGTAGGTATTCCAGAAAATGTATCCTACTCTATATTTAAAACCTAACTTATTTTTAATAAGCTTTGGAGAAAAGTGTTTGCCTGTACCTAATTTTCATTGCATTTAAAATTTCTGTTATCTGATGACTGAAAAGTACATATTTATTTCCCTTATTTTCATGTGCATATGCATCACAAAACAAAACACTGCTTGGTGGTACAATGAACTCTAGGCTTTAATGTATTGACATAGTGGTTATAATAATTTAATTGTATAAAGTTATCATCTGACTTAGAAGTGAGAGTTAATGAAATGAGTGTTAATCTTTTAGTTTAATTTATGTCATTCAAAGATTTTTCTATTTTAAGTAGATTAATATTTTTATATTGGTGTTTTATTGTCACTTAAAAGTCCATTCTACTTGAGATATTGATCGGGGTTTCACAGTTATAAGAGCATAATTATCAAATGGATAGCCCTTAGCCAGTTTAATTAATTGACTAGCTTGTATTTAATGCAAGCTAGTCTAAATTTCCAATCCAGCTTCTAATCAGTTTCCAGTTATATTTTTTTAATTTCTTATGAAAATATCTTTTAAAACTGTGCAAGGAACATTAACTACTCTCTTAAGTGCAAGGTGAAGAGGATCCCATAATGTAAAGAAACAAACAAAAAATTACTGTTTTCTAGTATTTAGTTTGCTTTTATGTAGTTCTTCAGGGATTTAAAATATGCTTTTCTGCATTTCGAAAAAGTACAGAGCAGAAATTTTTAACATGCTCTAAATCCTTTTTCATTATGTATAAGGTTTTCATTGTCCAAAAAACATCCTTTAAAAATAGCATTTAAAATGTGTATTTGACACATTGGTACATGAATTGCAGTCGAAGCAACTGAATTGCTGACTTTGGCTAGTCTTTCTACTGATTGTTGGTCTGAGGCTGTAGTTGCATATGACAGGAGGAGAGCGTTAACATTCTTTTAGGCGTCTGGAATAAGTTCCTGCCAGCACAAGATAGGCAGTTTTATCTTTTTATCAGAGTGATGCCGATTCTGTGCTGCCCTGGGAGGGATCACATGCACAGCCTCATTAATGCCAATAGAAATACTCACTTCTACATGAATTTTTGTTTTTGCCAGAAAAATTGGAAGTTACCTTTACATAGTTCTTTCATAAACAGTAGAAATTTACTCATGCCCCATTTCCTTCAACCCTAGTTTTGTTTGGTAATTATCTATAAGGTTAAGTAGATCTTAAAACATTATTATTATTGAATGAGTATTGACTTAGGGGTAGTGCTTATTGAAAAACCCAGTAAGTTTTTAACTCTCTTACCCTTATCTTGACAAATTTATCAGATGGTGTGATCATAAGGAAACATTTGTAAGCCTCTTGAATAACAGGAACACACCCAGCAAGTGAGCACTAGCTGTGGTGGAATTCATGATCTAGAGGTCGTCTTGCTCCCCTACCAAGCAGCTAAGTGATCTTGGCCTGTGAATTTCACTTCTTTCTCTTGTACATAGTTATTTTTAGTTCAATCCCTAAAGTCTAGCATATTTGGAAATTTTCATGGTATGTTTCTGTTTTTAAATGTTTTAACGTCTGTAAGAAAATCTTATTAAATTCAAAGAAAATTTAAGCATTTAATTTTAAGTTATTAGTTACCTTATTCTCTCCTTATTCATTTCTCCCAGTGTTTTCCATTATGATTACTGGAGCCATATGCATTAAGTCCAAGTAGAAGAGTAATGAATTTGGTTTCAGTAGGTTAATGGCATTAAAGTTTTATATGTATATTCTCTCTCCACCCCTCTTCGGTATCTGGGATCAAACTTGTGACCTTGCACTTACCAGGCACGTGCTTATGCCACTGAGCTGTATCCCCGGCCCCTGTATATATATCTTGAGAATTTACTGGCCTTGCTTATATGGCTATATCTCATAAGGCTAAGTGTTCAAACCCAGCTTTCCTGGTTAAATGAACCCTTACAGGGTAAACCCCCACTAATAAAAAGTACTTGTTAAGATCACTTCTTCGAATTGTTAACAGAATATATGTAAGTTGACATTTAGCTGAAGGAATAATAAAGTAACCCAAAGGTATAGAAGAAAAACACATTAGTAATATATAAATAATGTACTTAACTCTGTACAGTTGAGAATTAATGATATGAAGATGTGGACTACAGGTTAGTTTTGTTTTTGTGAAAAGCCCCTTTTTTGGTTTCATGTACCTTTTATTTTTTCAATGCTTAGTATAGTTCTAGAAGTGTAGGCTGTGGAGTCACTTGAGTTGGGAAAGAATTACAGATAGGATTTTTGAAGCTAAAGAGAAGAGCAAAGTCAAGGAAAGGATTTTAAAACTATGTTCTCACATAAGGACTTTTGACCTATTTTTCTGTTATAATTTAGTCTATTTTGTGTTCACTTGACAGTTGGTCTGTCTTTTGTAATTTTCTAATTTCCAACTTTCATTACACTTAAAGCTCATTCTGCCTTTCCTTAAGTGCTTGTTGGTATGCACTAAGTATTGTTAACTTCTCAATTCTTTGATAAGTGCTACTTAGTACCAGATGAGTGTATCTGCCAACCATTCCACCCCTAGACATACATTTTATGCTATCAAGCCTATGTTTGTATAGGTAACTGAAAAGTTTCACAAAATAATTCATGTCAGTAGTTCCTGTAATGCGCTTTGATATTTTATTCTATTAGAACATATAATGATGATTCTGGCCAGTGATAGTTAGCATCTTCCATTAGTGGTTCACATACTACTGCTTGAAAATCACTGAAAGAGGTTAACTAGCAGAAGAGTTTCATCTTGTTTGTATAGCAGACATTACTGGATTATGTTACAAGATACCCATCTCATAAGACGATTGGTATGTTCTTATAAATGCTCAGAGGTTTTTTTTTTTCTTTCCTTCTGTACCAAGTAAATCAAAAGCACTCCTGTTCAGTGCATCTCTATCAAACCTATTCCAACTACTGTAGTCTCACACAGTTAATTCATATATATATATATATATATATATATATATATATATATATATATATATATATAGAGAGAGAGAGAGAGAGAGAGAGAGAGAGAGAGGCATTTTGCATCAAACCCTTACAATACTTCAGTATGTCCATTATTCCCACTTCTAAATAGGAAACTGTTGAGAAACAGTTCATGGATTTCTCATACTCCTGCACAGGCTGCATCCTCTAAGCAAAGACATTTACAGTGCCAATGTTTGTATAAGGAGAAATTCCAGGATAGTGAAGTTAGTGACATGTCACTCCCTGGAGACATCCCAGGGTAATAAAAATGAAAGACTTTCTCTTTCCCTCTTCAGAAATTTGCTTACATTCTAGAGTAATGAGTAACCATTTTCACTGGAACACAGCAGAGTAGCAACCCAACCAAAAAGAGCTCCTTGATTTGGGAGTTGCTTTCTCTTGATGCTGTCTACTGCATGTACTAGAAACTTCTTCCCCTTGCTGCATGGCCCCCGTTGGGATTGACATTCAGAGAATTACTCCAAACATATTATTTTGGCTGCTGCTTATGCCATGAGTAGTGAATTCTATTTGTTTCTGATCAACAGTTCATATATTCTTTTGTATGTGTGTGTGCGACAGCAGAGCTGGAGGTTGTGAATTTTGTAGCTTGCAAGTAGGCTCGAATATCAGATCCTTCAGAGTTTTGACCTAACACGCAGTTTGAAACTTAGAATTGTTTATTAACTCATAGTTCTTTCTGTGCTAGCTTTCTTATGTGTATAGATAAAATAATTAGAAAATATAGTCATGACTAATATTTGCAATAAACATGTAAATATTATATGTCATACTTGCATGCTTACTGTCTGTGATCCATGAGCAAAATTGAGGATTCTCTTTTGCCACCATAACTTGCTAGACTAAAAGGTAATCGACCAAGTCTGTGATGGCTAGTGGTGGAATTCTGTTTATATGAGTAAAATTTTGAAAATATGTTATTTGTGACCTTGATAAAAGTGAGTTATTCATTAAAATATTTCAGGTAATTCCCACAGAATAGAAATTCTTCTAGTTATTAACATTTTTCTTGATATAATGCAAGCTGAAAAGCTTTATGTAATTCACCATTTGTTTACAATAAAAATCTCATACTAAATTGATCTCTCAATCATAGATGTAAAATTATAGCATGTTTTTATAGTTCTTCTGGAATTGCCTCATATCTATAAATGTTTACTTCAAGTGACAGTGTTTATGGATATTTCAGATATTACTAGTCTAGTATTTTATGGGGATAACTTAAAATGTAAACCAACTTTGTAGAATTCTTCAGGGAAATTTCTTAATTTTGCATTAATATAAGCTTTTAAAAGTAACAGACATGGAGCAGTTGATTTAACATTATCTGTGCCTTTATTTCAAATTTCACTGTTAGAGATATGTATAGAGTATTTGAAGGAGTATTTGACCAGCATACTATGGCTGATTCTTTTTTGAAAATCTAGAAGATAGTTTATTCAAAAGCATATATTATTGCTTATTTATAAATACTGGTGAGGAGACATAGTGGGTCAGGAAGCAGGCGCTGTGTGGCCCAGCACTGTGGACGCGGACCTCGGTGTGTGCAGCCCACCAGAAAGCACTTACAGATAGTAGGAGCAGGAAAAATGATCTAAAAATCAAGCATCAGTGTGTGCTACAAATGTGGCAAGAAGAGAATAAAGGCTGCTGGTCATGATTGAATTTAGGATTTCATGCTGGAAGGAAAGTCATTTTAAACTCTGTTATCTTATTTCTAATAAGATATCTCTCCTTGGCAAATTTTCAAGAAAGCCCTTGCTGTCCTTCTGTACCACTGACCACTCCCATGCTGCTGCCTGCTGACCCTGAACCACACTTACCCTCCCCACATGGCTGGGTCCACACAACTCACAGACCACACCCGTGCATGGAATTTGTGGAAGAATTTGCTTCTTCAATAAACCACAGTCTCTCCTCTACACAAAGAACTCTTGAAGCTACTATAAGGACAGAAACAAGAGAAACTGAAAGCTCATCTGCATCTCAGAGAAAGACATGGAATTTTGAGGTGTGAATTTTGAGGTGTTTCCTCCCAAGCTTGGGGCATCAGCCAGAATCTTTACTGTGGCTATGGGCACCAAAGCCTGTCCAGTCAGGAATGCACAGAAGAGGACTCCTTGTTGGCTGCCTTGCAGTGGTAGGTTCCTGATGTGGGCCTAGTCCCCTTTGTGAAGAGCATCAATCCTTCTTTGAGCCACTTTGTCATCTTGAACTCCGCAGCTTTCTTCAAGGTGGGAAGTCAACTGGAAGTGCTGATTTACATGCAGGATTTTCAAAGAAAGCCCAAGAAGTATGGTGGAGACTACCTGCAGGCCAGAATCCACTCCCCCAAGCTGCAGGCAAGAGCTGAGGGCAAAATGGTAGACTACCAGAATGGGTTTTATAAAGTATTTTTTACTTTGCTCTGGCCAGGCAAAGTTAAAGTGTCCGTATATCTGGTTCACCTAAGTGAAGGAATCAGGGTTCTCCAAAACCTACAGGAAGAAAAACCAGACAAGGTCTATTTCAAGAGTCTGTTCCATTCAGGAAGAATTTCTGAAACCACTGAGTGTAGTGAGCAGCTTCCTGGGAGTCTGCCTCTGTGTAACTTCACAGATCTGTACACTGGAGAGCCCGAAGTATACTGTTTCAAGCCTGAGAAGCTCCCATGTAGCAGCAGAATAAACCATTTCAAAGGTGGATACCTAAAGAGCCTCCTAACTGCATCAGAGAGTGCTTTCTTCCAAAGTGATGTCAATATTAAAATGCCCATCAACTCTAGTGGACCTGACTGGGTGACCGTGATTCCCAGCAGAATAAAAGGAACTTACAATTGAGGAGTATCTCAAGCTCAGGAACTTTTCCTTCTAGGTATTTTTACAAAGACCAGTGGAGGCCCAGAAAGCTTAATGTGTCAGTTTAATGACCCTGACAACATTACAGAATGCTTGCAGAGAATGATAGTTTATTTATTTGGTAGCTCCACAATCAGGCAGTGGTTTGAATACCTCATAGCTTTGTTCCAGATTTAGTGGAATTTAACTCAAGTAGCCCTAAGAATATGGGTCCCTTCTATGCTTCTGGTCCACTGCAAGGTTGCAGTGGACCAGAAGCATAGCATCTTGCTCATTCACTGCTGCCATGGTTCACCTATCTACTTCATAACTGTCTTTAGCAAAGGGTTCCATTATGTGGTGAAGGAACTGAATAGGATTGTGGAAGGAAAAGAACATAGTAGTTGCCATAGCCGTATGGCAACTCACTTCAGCACCTTCCCCTGGGAAGTGTACATCTTGTGACTTAGGAACATCCGTAGAGCAGTGATCCAGCTCTTGGATCAAAGCCCTAAGACCATAGGGGTCATTTGGACAATCAGTGTCTAAGAGGTAGTCCTGAAGTGAGCCTCTTCAATAGCAACTAGTACAACTTTCAACTGTACACTGTCCTTTGGAGTATGTTCTCAGGGGTTTGTGTGTACCTTGATGCTGACACTGGCCCATTATCTACCGCACAAGCTGCACCCAAATGAAGTTATTGTGAAGAACCAGCTGGACATGTTCTTGTCTTTTGTGTGCCTTTGGAGACCTAGCCAGCTCTGGCAAAGACTAAAGAAAACACATTCAGTGACCTTTCCAACTGAGCATTACAGAAAGTTTGTGGATAGTAGCCTATAGATAGTAGCCTCATTCTGAAGCAACTACTATCATTATGTACAGAATTTTTTTTAAAATTCTGTACTTTATATAATGAACTGGAAGGAGTTTAGTCAATACAGGTTACATTTATATCTCCCAATAGGATTTTTTTTTTCCAGTCTTAGCCACGGTAGAACCATATTAACAGCACCACAGTGTATTGCCCTTGTAACCAAAGACACCAATGGGTGAATTTCAGCTAGCTTCTCTTGGAGTGGAGATTACTCTGCTAAATCATAAAAGAAATATTCTGATGTAAATGGAAGGGACAGATTTTGTTGACAGTAGAGTGCAGCTTATCTGTAAAGGAAATGGAACAGACCTTTGTGAATAGCACAAGTCATCCATCTTTGAGGAGTGAATTAGGGCCCCTGTAATGCAGCAAAGACTACCATGTCTCAAGGGTTTCTCTTGAGCTACCTTTTCTGAACTACTTGAAAAGGCCAATGGTTTGCTAAGAGTTTTATAATGAGAATATTAACAATTTTCTGTTTTTAATCTAGGAAAGAAGCAGCAGGAATATTGGAGGCAGCCTTATAATATGTGTGTTTTGGATTGATATTTGGATTGAATAATTATTTCTTACTTGATTCAGCTAAATTATATGTGATGAATACTTATTCAAGAATAATCACTTTTGGAACTATAAGGGAAAATCTATAAATACAAATTTTTTTATGTTCTGAAAAATAAATAAAGGCTATCATCAATAAATTCTTACTATGTCTATAGAATTAGTTACAGGTATAGCCACAAGTTTGAAATACAGATGTAACTGTCTAATGGTCAAAAAAAAATTTACTCACACATATAATTTGTCAGTATTGACTAATTTTTAATTACACTCTAAATCACAGTTATTTCAAATGGTATGTGATTAAGAAGAAACAAGAATAAGAGAAGATTACATGGTGAGCAGGAATTATTACTTGCACAAAACCATGCCGATTGTTACGGAAATGACATAATGTTTTACCAAATGAGTTGGGCTCTGAATTTTCTTTTTAGTGTTGTTGTTGCTTATTTTGATCAGCTGTGTTAGTCAGTTTTCCATTACTGATACAAAATATCAACTTCAAAGGAAGGATAAACTACCTGAACTGGAAGAAAGGTTTATTTTGTCTCATGCTTTCAGCCCATTTTCCTTTGACTCTTTTGTTCTGGGTATATGTGATAAGGAAGCAGAGAGAGGGAGAAGGAGGGTTGGGTGCCCCATGTACCCCCCTCAAGAGTGCCACCCCAATGCGTGTACCTCCTCACAGTAAGCCCTTCTCAGGCAAGTCTCACGACCTCCCAGACTCTACTTAAGTGAAAGACCAAGACTTAGCACATGGGTCTTTGGGTGCCATTTAGCCAAGCTAAAACACTAGTTTTCATGAGAATTTACTTTAATAATTTATTTCTACCTGAAAAGGAATAAATGTCAAGCAGTATTTGACCAGAATAATTTGGCTGATTAATGATAATATAATTAATGATAATATGGCTCTCAGCCTAGCCTTCCCTTCCCTCTCTCAGCAAACAAACATTCACTTTCTCTTGGTAAGCAATCATTTGTCATGAAGATGTATTTTCAGTTGATTCTACATACTCTTCATTTTATTCACTCTTGTACATTGTCACAATCCACTATTTGAGAATTAAGCACAGAACTATTCTTCTGCCCTTCTGTAATGAAAGCCCCTCTTCTGTGGTTTCTTTTTATGCCTTGAGTCTAATCTCAAATCTTATCCTCACTCTGGTCCTCACTAACATGTGCTCCCACAGCAATATAAGATAAGATACCAACTCTCCATCATCTATTTTATGTGACCTCTTTCCTTTTTAGCTGGATTTCTTGAAAACGCAATCCATACTTCCGAATCTCTTGTTCTGTCAGCTGCTCAGTCATCCTCACCTCCTCTCTGAAATCAGCTGTCAGGAGTCACTCCTGAGACATTTTAGTTGCCAAGCCCTGAGGACTTTTCAGTTTTTGTTTTATTTGCTTTACTTGGCACTTATCCATGTTGACACCACCATCACCACTTTGAAATGCTTTCTCTCTTTCTTAGTTCCTAGGATACCTCTCCCTTCAGGTTTTCCTCCATGCCTTGCCCCTCTCCCTCTTCATTGCTGGCAGTCCTTCTCTTCCAGCTCCTCACATGTTTCCTTCCTTCTCTTTTAAAGGTTTGCCCAAGGCCATCACGTGGTTTGTGAGCCGCTATAGCCTCTCAGCAAATGAACTCCAACTCTCTTTCATTGTCTTCTAGCACTAAACTGGAACCTCACAAAATCTGTGCTTTCTCTTTATCTTCCTCGGATTGGATAAAATCTACCCTAGTACTAACCATTTTCCACAAACTCCCTCTGACACAATTTCCTCCTTTGCTTCAGTTTATATTGTATTATAGAATGATTTTCCTTGTTGTGCAACCATCAATCTGTCTCTCTTACAGTCTGCTTTCATATTAGGAGTGTTGCTAAAAACACTGCTAAGAACAAATTTGTGAGATTATAGTTTAGGATGCTCTAGTGACCAACAGTAACATTTAGGATAAAGCAGCCTTGTTTTTTTATACTTCTGAAAGTTTTGATAAAATTGATAGAACAAAATTATGATAATTGTGTATTATGTAACATTATTATAATTTTTCTTGTTAAAGGTGGACCTCATTCTGTAAATCATTGTGGCCATGAACTCGCTATGTAGCCCTGAAACTCAGGATTCTTCTATTACCCACAGCCCGTACTGGGGTTACTAGTGTGTACCACCATGACCAGCTAAAATAATCATTTCAAAGAAGTATATATTCAGTATTATTTATTGCATTTATAAGGCTGTGTAGACATAATCACTATCTGATTGCAAGATATTTTCAACGCTCCAAAAGAAAGCCCATACCTACTAAACAGCTATTTCCCATTCCCTTCAATCTGTGCCAACTCCTAGATGGTTTTTTGTCTGTGAATTCCCTTAGTCTGGAGGTTTCATTCGTCTAGAATCATGTAGTACGACCTTTCCTGATAATGTTATTGAGAGTCATCCACATTGTTGTGTGTATTTATACTTTATTTGTATGATTCAATAATACTCCATTGTGTAGCTGTATCTATCATATTTGCTACCCATTCATGAAATGTTTGAGTTGTTTTCATCTTTTGAATGTCTGTTTTTATTTTTTTAGTATATACCTAAGAGGGATAATTGGTGGATGCGAATGTAATACTGTGTTTGTCTTAACTTCTTAAGGAACCTTCAAACTGTTTCCCACAGTGACTGCAACAACGAACATTTATCACCAGAAACACATGCAGGTTCCAATTTGTACATGCCTTCAGCTACACTAGTTTGTTGTTGTTTTCATTTTATGTATTTGGTACAGGGTGTCACTATGCACCTTGGATTTGTAGTGATCCTCCTTCTTTCAGCCTCCCTAGCACTGGGATTACAGGTATGTGTCACCACGCCCATACTCGTTTGCCCGCGGGGCATGTAGAACAAGGGATCGAACCCTGGTCTGCTCTTGCCAAAGCAGGCGCTTAGTCCACTGAACCATCTCACTGGCCCTTGTTTTTTGTTTTTATTTTTTTCAGTTTAAAAAATTATATCCAATTCCATGACATAAAATTGTATCACTTTTTTAAAAATTTGCATTCCATAATTACTAACATTCTACATTATTTGTTTTGCTTACTGACCATTTGCATATTTTCTTTGGAGAAATACATAGTCAAATTATCTAGCTGTTTATGTTTTCCAAATTATTTAGCAGAAATATCTTTTTTTTTTTTGGTGAAACTGGAGATTTAATTCAGGCCCTCGTTCTGCCAGGCAATTGCTTATTCTACTGAACCATCTCCCCGGCCTGTGAAATATCTTTTAAATTATCTAATCCAATACCTTTTCAGATTTAGTAATTATCAAAGCAGAACCATATTTTGACCTTCGAATTTTTCTGTTACTACAGTATTGTTCTTCCTAATTACTTGATTATCAACATCTCTAGACCTTCTGTCCTCAACACATCATAAATTATTTTTGTACTAAAATATCCAGTACCTTTTACAGCTTTCAATACAGAATATTCATTCCATTTAGTAGTTCTTTATACCCCAATGTATAATTGTGAAGGAAGTATAATTTCCTTTACTAATTAACTAGCTTTTATCAGTTAATATTGAAAAATTGTTACTTGTTTTGTCTGTTCTTGTTTTTCTTTTAAAAAAGAAAAATGATCCTTGCTTTCTTATTACTATTTTCCAAACATTTTTCAGATTAACATTTCAGTCATAAATCTGATAAGAAAATATTTTGGGCAGCCTTTCACAGAAAGTTCTTCTTTGAGATTAAATAGATATTGGATTATGATCAACATTCTAAGATACTTGCAACATAGAAAATCAAGTGATATTAAAAAACTGATATAGGTGTCAGTGTGTTAATATACAAAAATTAGAGCATTTTAAGGAGCAAAAAAACCCTCTAAATTGGTTTATAACTTGCTTTTCTGGTGATTTTGGGTAAATACATAGTACTCTGCAAGAAAGTTTTGTTGTAAAAAGCATGAATCTGTGAATACCCTTTGTCCTTTGTGAGTCTGTATCTTCTATCTGGTTGGTAAGCCCTAATCACTGCTGTACTATGCATTTGGAAAATGTAAGTTGATGATAGGCACAGCAATGACTATTTCAGAAATTTGAAGTGTTCACCAGTGGTTTAAATTAAAGATTGTTATCAAGAGACGTTTAAAATTTCTTGGCCTAAACCTTTAAAGCTGGTGATTTTAAAATATATTTCATGGATTGTCAATTGGAATGGACTTTAGGAGGTCCATAAATCCACAAAACATACAATTTTTAGTGTGCTCATTTTTTCCCTGAGGATATATAACCTTTATCAGACTCTCAAAGGAATCTATGACTCAGAAACATAGTTAATAACTGACTTAAAACATTGATAATGGGTCTCCTAGACCCCTGTATGTATAGTTTTCCTTAATTTTCACTGGTTTTATAGCTGTAAATTGACTTACTGAAGTTTACTTGTGAGTCCAGAAATCAATACAAAGATACTTTTGCTGTCATTTGTAAACTTACGTTGAGCAGCACAAGCTATCTTTACTTGCAGTTCTAATCAGAGGTCAAAGAATGCAGTGGTCTGTCTTCTATAAACAAGTGTCCCTTTTTGTTTGTGTATTTAATAGCATTGTTTTTGCATTTTTTGACCTCTTTGTTGGTAATTTTTCTATTTATTTATTTTTATTTATTTTTTTTTTTATTTTCTAGTCCAAGAATGTATTTATTTTACATGATGTAGTTGAATGATGCAAGTCTATGAAGCAGGGATCTGTGGCAATCCAAATTCATCCACCAGGACTCCATCCTTGTTTTTAGCGTCTGTAGGAACACCTTCTGGTATTGCAGGTGCAGATGCTGCTTCATCCAAATATGAACTATCTTCATCAGCCAGAAGCTCATCACCCAATGCATCCATCTAGTTGGGTCACTGGAGATGTCATCTAAATGGTTGTTCTCCCAGGGTTTTCTCTCTTCTCTTTTTGCCACTCCCACATGCTGTTCTTTAGGGCTGTCTACCATGATGTTTCTGCCTTGAAACTAGCCAACTATGAGCTGAGTCATCTGCTTCTAGGTCATCTTTATCTAGTTCTGGGGTGCCATAACTGCGACTCAGTGCTTCTTGAATTTCATTTGCATCTTCCATCATATCCTCTAATTGGTCTTGTAAGTCCTCAATCTGGTCGATTTTCACTTCCTTCTATGCTTTCTTCATTTCCTTTACTCCTTGTTTCATAGCATCCACTGTAGTCTTGGTGTCCTTCAATGACTGGATGGTATAGTTGGCTTGTTCCATGTTAAAGGACTGTTGGGCAAGGTTGTTCCGCTGCTGTTCATACATCCGCTTTTGTTTTAAAACTCGTAAGGCTTTCTGCTTGACCATATTATGCCTACTTTCTTCTTCAGAGTAGTAGAGTAGCTTCTGGATTCTGTTCAAAGATATCTCTGATGTCCAGTCTTTAAGCCTTAGTTCTTATCTGTCCTTGCATCCCACATTTCAGTGTCCTAATCTACTTGCCCTTTCCATAATACATAATATCTCTACTTTTATCCCAACAGAGCCCAACTTCAACATGTCCAGAATCTTCAGTCTTTTTTTTTGGACAGGGACTTGCTATGCATTTCTGCCTTGAACTCATTATGTAGTCCAGGCTGGCCCCGAATTCGCACTCTCCTGCCTCAGCCTCCCAAGTACTGGGATTACAGGCATGTACCACCATGCCTGACCCAGACTCTTTATTCTTACCTCACCTTGGAAATGCCTAAGTATGGCCCCCGAAACCTCTTTCTTCTGGTTGAGAACACTTGTCTTTCTGCTCTGTTGTCTTTTACTGAATTTCAAACAATTCTTTTGTCTTTTAAACTGACTCTTTATGTCACTCTCATAACTACTATTATCATGTTGTGGACTTTTATCTCAAGTCTAGATTGGCTTTGTCACTGTTCTTTGTACCATGTCATCAGTGAAGGTTGCTGAAAAAAATCTTTCCTTCCTTTTCATTTTATTTTGCAGTAGAGTATTTGGAATGAATCCAAATACTTTACACTTAGCTATTTCTTCAGCCTTTTCTTATTTTTTGAGACCAGATCTTGCTAAGTTGCCCAGGCTGGGGCTAAACTCATGAACCTCTTTTCTCAATCTTCCAAAGGGCTAAGATCACAGGTGTGTGCCACCACACCTGGTGCCTTCCCGCACCTTCTGTTAACCAAATCAAATCCAGCTACCCTTTTATATCTGACTGCAAACTCTTCCCCCTGAAGGATACATCTGCATGCATGCTTTCTCTTTAACAGATAATATGCCTTTCATATTCTTAATTAGCCCATCGCCAGACCCTATTCCTATCCGTGCGTAGACTGTTACACTACCTTTTGCAGCAACTGCTGACTATTTTACCTTTGCAGGACCCTCTCTCATCTTCTTGATTTGATCCTTGTACTTCACTAGCTCAGCATCCAGCCAGGAAATTTTCTTATCAATAGATTCTGCCCTGCTGTCCATCGTGCCAATGCAGTCAGTCAGGCTAGGCGGCGGAGCTTTGGGTTTTGCTTTTCCGAAGAATCGGTTCATCTTGTCTGCAAAGAAACCAAACACTGAGGGGAAAACTAGAAACGGAAGCGGAATCACTCCCACTTCAACTTCCGGCCCTCACAGGCCAATTTTTCTATTTAAAATGTCCCTCGAATTATCCTAAGCTCAATAAGGCTGGGCAGTGCCTCGCAGAGTAAATGTGTGACACATTATCAAGTGTGAGTTTGAGTGCTGTTGACTGTGAATTCAATGTTAATGGATCAAATGTGAGTTCACATCTGTCCTACACTAAATTGTAGATATAGACAGATCCAAATAAAACAATTAGGTGTCTCTTAACAGAAACATACACAGGAAGGTAGTGTGTTGAAGAAAGTGTTGTGAC
>PVKA01026942.1:20038-31213 GCA_004027165.1 Ctenomys sociabilis
TTTTTTTTTTTTTTTTTTTTTTTTTTGAATCATACTTTTCTTAATAGTATTATACATCAGCTACTTCAAACGTAACCGTGATAAATGTTACTGGTTTAGTGTGCTTCACATTTGTACGTTTTAGGCCTGGCTAAGTTTACTTGGCTAATTTAAATATGTCTGAAATGTTGCTGCTCCTCCTCGTACAGTGTACTGCTGTAGTTCCATATTTTGTTATGGGGTACTGATAACTGTTTAAACAGAAGCGAGCCATTTTAACCAAGATTCTGCTAACTCATTAATAAAGTTAGCACAGCCCTTTTGTAATTTTAAGACAGGGTCTAACTAAGCCACTAAATTGCTACCCTTCTGCCCTAGTTTCCTAGAATTATGGGATTATGGGAATGCTGCACCACCACACCTGTTTTAAGATCAGTAATTTTAAATCAAGTATAGGTTTCTGTACTAACAATAAAGTATTAACAATTAATTTTTATACCTTATGGTGGTAGAGATCAGACCCCAGAGTCTGGCACATGCTAGTCAGGTTCTCTGCCACACAGCTGTACCTCCCCCCTGTCCTCACAATTAAAATTTATTAAAAGCAGCATATGCCATGATATCAATAATCCAAACACTTGGGGGTAAATCTGGCCGAAGGTATGCAAAACAATTACTCTGGAAATTATAAGACATTACTGGATGAAGTTAAGCAAATTGATTTCTTGGATATAACACTAATAAAATAATCCATTAAAATGGTTAATTGTACATTAACAATGTACATAGGTTAAAAAAAGCTAAAGGAATTTATGTTCATATAAAACTAAATGAGTTCTTTGAACTCAACTTGATTTTTAATCACTTAAGTAAATCAGTTTCTAAAACTGACTGTGTTCCTCTGAACAAAAGTTAATGAGTGCTGTACAGGTAATTTTTTCCCTCAATATTATAGATGACAATTGTTGCTATTTGTTAGGAAACCAGAACTACTCTAAATAGTCATTACTTTCACCATATTGTTTCATTTTGAAATACACTTGGCTGGCTTAATGTTTTGAGTTAGCGCTCCAGAATTTAAGAAGGCCACATCTTTTGAATACTTTGCCTGATTTCTGTAATTTCTTCTGATAGAAAATTGGCTCAGTAGACTATAGTTAGAAGTGAATCTATTTTTTTTTTTTTTCTTTTTTTTGCGGGACCAGGGATTGAACTCGGGCCCTTGTGCTTGGCAGGGAAGCATTTATTCCATTGAGCCATCTCCCCAGCCCCTTAGAAGTGAATCTAGAGTAACTCTGATTAGGCTAGAGATTATTTGAAAGTTATTGATTGTTGGAAATGTTTTATTTTCCTTTTTGAGACTGGGTTTCCCTGTGTAGTTCAGGCTGGCCTTGAGCTCACTTTGTAGTGATCTTCCTGCCTCAGCCTCCTAAGTGCTGGGATTGTAGGCATGCACCGCCACATCTGGTTGTTAGAAATGTTTGACCAAAACTTTTTTTTTTTTTGAGGTACCAGGGTTTGAACTCAGGACCTTGTGCTTGTCAGGCAACCACTTATTCTACTGCGCTATCTCCCAAGCCCTAGACCAAAACTTTTAGATGATCATATTGAGTAATTCTGAGGTGACTTCAAGATAGCCTTATAAAAACTATTAGGGAGATATAGTAAACTTAGTTTCAGGATAGTCTTAATAATGACTATGTTTTTTGGTCTATCTATCTATCTATCTATCTATCTATCTATCTATCTATCTATCTATCTATCTTCAAGACAGGGCCTCACTGTGTAATAATATAGGATGTCCTTGAACTCACTGTATAGGCCCAGGCTGGTCTCAAACTGGGAGTGATCCTCCTTCCTCAGCCTCCCAAGTGCTGGGATTACAGAGGTACAGCCACATCTGGCTGACTACTTTTTGATCATAATGTTTCCTTTTCAAATGATAACTATGAGAAAATCACTTATCCATATTATCTTAGTTACTTTTCTTGTTGCCGAGACAAAGTATCCAATACCCAAAGTGAAATGAGGGAAGGTTTATTTATTTAGCAATTTTCAGAGGTTTCAGTCCATTTGCAGCTGACTCCAAGATAGGGTGGCATGGCAGACAGGTATCACAGAAGAGAAATAGTTGATGGAATGTACAGGGTCATAAAGCAAGCAAGCAAAGGACGAGACAATCCTCTTTCTGTTCCTTATATTGTGACAGGCTACAGGGATTAGGGCAGTACCAGCCCAATCAGTAAAATGACTTAGTGATCTGCCACCTTTAGTCCTTATGCCACATACTATAGCTTCAGCCACTTCCAAATAGCCCCACCTCTGACTGCGTGAGGCTTTGGGTAGACATCTAGCCATAACATGTTTGAAGTAACACATTATGATGAAAAACTAATGCAAGCCAGGCGTGGTGGTGCAGGCCTGTAATCCCAGCACTTGGGAGGCTGAGGCAGGAGGATTATTGAGAGTTCAAGATCAGCCTGAGCTACAAAATGAGCTTAAGGCCAGCCTGAACTGCATAGTGAGACCCTGTCTCAATAAGACAAAAAAAAAAAAAAAATTAAAAATAATTCATAGTCAAATCATTTAGAAATATATACTAATTCTTACTACTTTGTGGTTTGGAGAGGGAAAATTATCAACCACCTTTACATGTTGCAAAAATCATCCTAGGGCTGGAAGAAGTAGGAAGATAAATGAATAGCTGCTAGTGGACACAAGCTTTCTTTCTAGTGTACAAAAAAAAAAAAATTATAAAATTCACTGTGCTTATGATGGGAACTGTATGCATGTACCTGAAATCATTTAATTGACCCCTTCAACAGATGAATAAAAGGTCATCCAACCTGGAAAGAAAAGCAGAACTATCACACTGAGCCTGGTGGCACAGGCCCACTTGGAAGGCTGAGGTGGGAAAAGCAAATGTTCCAGTTTAGCCTGGGTAGCTTAGCAAGACCCTGCCTCAAATGTAAGGTAGGTAGGAGAGGGGACCTGAGGGTGCAGGTCAGCGATAAACTTGCTCAGTATGCGTGGCACCCTGAACTCAATCCCAGTGCAATCTGCCCTTCTGAAAGTAATGACCAGAGAGCTAGGCAGGATGACACACATGTAATCCCTGCTACTGTGGAAGCCGAGGCAGGAGTATTACTATCTTGAGTCCAGTCTGGGCTATGTAGCAAGATCCTGTATCAGAAATAAAACAAAGGGCTGAGGATATAGCTCATTACAGTGCAATCTTTAATGCTTGGAGAGATAATTATTGTCTCTTTGCAGATAAAATCATATTGTGTATGAAAAAAGTAGAGTCTGCTAAAAAATTATTATAAGAAATGATCAGGCTCATCACAGTGCAAACTTACGCAAATACTATATCAAGATAGAAAATTCAGTTTCTATACTATATAATGAACAAATCAAACTGAAATTATGAAACCACTTCATGTAAATCAGCTCAAGGAAAAATGAAGCACTTAATAAAAAAGTATAAAGCATACTCTATCAAGTATACTATATGGTTGAAAGAAATTAAAGAAATGTCAATAAATAGATATTTGTATGTTCTTTGGTAGGTTCAATTTTTCATGGCTTCTTTCTTGAGGTTTTTCTTTTTCTTTTTTAACGTAGTTAGTACAGAGTCTATAGGGTCTTACTACACAGATGTGATTCATAGTGATCCTCCTATTTTCAGCCTCCCCAGCACTGGAATTACAGATGCATGCCGCCATGCTTGGACTTGGTGGCCAGTTCAGCACCCCCAATGCCGGGCTGGCATGGCATGTGGTGCCAGGGATTGAATCCTGGTCCCTGTGCTTACCTAAGCAGGCACTTAGTCCACTGAGCTATCTCGCTGGCCCAGTCACCTAAATATTGATAGCTGCCATGGGAGAAGATACAATCTTCTCTTTATGGGAAGTGGGGGTAGCTAACTGCCTATCCACATGCAAAAGAATGAAGTTGAATCCTTACCTCAAAAAAATCAAAGACTGTAACATGAGAGCTACCACAGCTCTTAGTGGAAGAGTTAGGCATATACTCATGACTTTGAATTTGGCAAAAGGTGTATTGCTCATCAAAAGCATGAGCAACAAAACAAAAAAAATTGATTCATCACAATTAAAAACTTTTGTACTTAAAATAACTATCTTTGGCTGGTGGTGTTAACAAATCAGTAGAGCAGTACAGTTTATGCCTAGCATGCAAAAGGTACTGAGTTCAGTTCTTATCACTAAAATAAATAGATGGATACATACATATGTATTGTAAAGTAAAAAGACAATTCACAAAAGAGGAATTTTTTATAATCATATCTTTTATCTTGAATATGTAAACATTTGTCTCAGTTACTCTTCTCTCATTGATGGGACAAATACCCAACACTCAAAATTAGGGACAGAAATATTTGTTTAGCTCACAATTACTGGAGGTTTCAGTCCATATTCAGCTAACTCCAAGCAGACTGGCACATGGGAGAGGGCAGCAGCTCATGGAGGTGGAAAGCAGCAAAACAGCAGGAGCAAAAGGGAGGAGTAACAGCAACAGTGGCTATAGAGAGTAAGTCTGTCTCCCTTTATGGTGCATTCGGGCTGTCCACCCCAGGTTGGGTGTAGCACTCACACCCATAATCCCAGTAGTACTCAGACTCATAATCCGAGCCTTTGATCATGAATTAATCACAAGCTATAGAACTGCACCTAAATGATTGCATGAAGCTTTGGGGAGACAAATATACACAAACCATAACACTATTACAACTGAATACTAAACTATATTTTTTTTTTCAGCACTCTGGATTGAACCTAGGCCCTTTGCACTGAATTTAGTACATGCCCAGCCCTTTTTATTTTTTATTATGAGGCAGGATGTATGTAGTTGCTAAATTGCCTGTATTGGGTTCAAATTTGTAATCTTCCTACTCAGGCTTCCAGAGTACTGGGATTACAGATTTGCACCACAAAGCCCAACTTAATTACCTAATTTATAAGTGGTAAAGGATAGGCATGACCATTTCTTTCTCTAGAAAAAAGTTTATAAATGACCAGTGAGCTCATAGGAAGATGTGCAGCATTATTAGCTGTCAAGGCAATAGAAGCCGTAACTATAGTTAGGTGGTTGGTTCAAATCAAAGTGACAGCATTTTGGGGCAAAGATATGGAGAAATTGGAGTTTTGCTGTGTTACTGGTGGAAATTTAAAGGTGCAGCTTCTTTCAAAAATAGTTTTGAAGGGGGCAGGGACATGGCTCAGTGGGGTAAGCATTTCCCTGGCAAGCACAAGAGCCTGAGTTCAATCCCCAGTTCTGCCCCCTCCCAAAAAAAAATAATTTTGAGGGCCAGCCAAGTAGCTCAAGTGGATGACAGTACCCACAAGCAGGGGCACAGGCCGGGGGTTCGATCCTTGGGCCTGCTGTGGTGGTGTGCACCTGTAATCCCAGCTCTTTGGGAGGCTGTAAACAGGCGGATCACTACGAGTCCGACCTAGTAGTGAGACCCTGAACACACTGTAGACCCTGCCCTAAAATATAAAAAAAAAAAAAAAAAAAGTTTTGACTGTGCCTCCTATTTGAATGTGAACTTGCCATATTACCTACCCATGAAGTCTACTCTTAGGTACATACATGAGGAAAATGAAAATAAATGTTTGCACAAAAATGTGTGCACAAATGTTTATAGGAGCATTATTGATCCTAGACTAAAATTTAGAATAACCCATGTCTATCAGCTAATGAGTAAATAAACAAACTTTGGAATATTTACATAGTTGAATATTATTTGGTTATAAAGGAATGGTGTATATAACACATCAGTTTTAAAAACACATACTAAACAAAAGAAGCCAGTCCCAAAAGTATACAAAGTTTATGCTTGCATGTCTATGAAATGTCCTGAATATGAATATTCAGAGACAGAAAATAGATTAGCATTTGCCTGAAGTTTGTAGGAATGGGAGTTTTCAGTTATGATGACTAGAAATAAAGGTTTTCTTTTTGGAGCCTTGAAAAATATTTTAAAATTAATGTGGTAATTCTTGCACAACTCTTTAAATGTACTAAATAGCATTGTACAACTTAAGTTCATGATTGTATGCTAGTTAACAAAGCTATTAAATAAAATATATATCATCTCATATGTTTAATGTTTTGAATGGACATTGTGCCCGTATGTGATATTTTTACCATGATAAATCAGTCACTTGCAAAGTTTTCATTCATCAAATAATGCAGATCTTGCAAATGTTATAAAATATCTCATTTGTCAACATCACTACCAATCTCAAGAAAAATAGTCTTTAAGTATTGAGAATCTTACTGTGGAGAATGTGAGGTTTACACAATTATAATTTTCATTTGAAAGCTCAAATTTTATTATTAGCAATAAATCCTGACATTTTTTCCAAGTGACAGGCTTACTTTTTTCATTTTCAAGAAAATGTCTGCCAAATGTCTCGGTCTGAATAACTATCATTTGTCTGTCAGTCATTATTTCAAATAAAAATAGTTTTCCATGAAAAGAGCAGCTAGTTCATGTAGAAAGTACTGTGCAAGTTCTTTTCCTCAGGAAACCATTGTATTTCATTCATATTTCCCCTTTTTCTCCACACAAAATGTGTATTTCATGCTTAGTATTTAATAAAAACTCCATGAATATTTGCTGCTTCAAATAAATTAACATCTTTTTAACCTAAGTACAGGAGTATGAAGAATTCCGTCCTTGCTAGTGTAGCTTGATTCTATTTCCTTTATTCTTCCTTAGGCATGAGCTTTACCCACCATTGAATTTATACTGTGAAAGCACATGTCAATACAGTGAAACATGCAAATAATATTCTAATATTATTGCAAAACTTAGTTGGCCACGGGGTTCCCCTGACAAGTTCTTCAGGGAGTTTCAGGGGCCTATAGAGCCCTCTTTGAAAATCCCTTTTTCCTGTCTTTGAAAATCCCTGTTTCCCAGCGCTTTTCTCTATTTGTGACTTTTATCTGAAAACCACAACTTGTGTTCCAGTAGATATCCCTACATGAACAGCCTTTGAAGTCTATGTGTTTAAATTCCTCTCAGCTTTCTCTGAATTTTCACAGTGTGTTTCTCCTCTGTCTTACATTACCTTTTCCCACTGATGACATAAACATCCACCTGTCATCCAATTAGAGTCATAGTTACACTCAGCCTTCACTTTCCCTCTCACACCTCTGTAGCTGAGGGCTTGTCAATTCTGCCTCCAAAAGTCTTTCTTAAATCCTTTCCTTCGATTTCTTACCATTGAGATCTTTTCTCCTTCCTGAAATACTGAATATATTGATAATTGGTCTTCCATTGTTCTAACTTGTTGTTCTCTTCTTTCTGTAAATAACTGTGAAATATCTTGTGTTTTACCATACTTGTAAACTTACAAATTAGCCTGCCAGTTTCCTAGGTGCTGACTGAGGACAAGTGCCTCCCGGGTCAGAGACAAAGGAATTTATTACTGCAGGCTTTGCAGGCGGCATGAGCTTCATTATTCCACTGCTTCTGCTTTCTCCATGGTCACCTGAGCAATGCTAGGTGAACAGGTGGGAGCTGTGTTCATAGATTTTGTAGCACAGCTGAGCCCCAGGTTCCTCAAAGAAGTTCTTCAAGGCCTACCCAATCTGTACTCTGAAGAACACAATATCTTCATGTCCTTAGACCTTTTGCTATATAAACATCTTAAAGTAGTCCACAGTAAAATCCTACAGACATGGTGACACTGATGGAGAATTATCTCCAAACATTGTAGTGTTAATTTTCCCCACATAGTTACATTATCTTTCTGCAATAGTTTTATCATGTAGCTGCTTGATTCTAACCCAGTAATCCTCTATAAAATATGGTGTCATGTATAGAGAGCCCTTCCTGGTCCTCATCTTGGTCTGGGAAGTTTATATTTATAATCCCATGGAAAGTTGTTGGAATTCTAGTGGGTTAATTCCAATCTGCCACTTCCAGTGGAACCCATGGTGAGAATACAGATACTAAGGCATATTTGTATCTGTGAGGAGCCAAGGGGTCCTAAGTCCAGCCATGATGAAGGCCAAACCCAGGCTTTATTCATTCATGAAGAAAGGAGAGGACGATTGACTGAGAATGGAGAGAAGACGGGAGTGCCATGAGCTGGGCTAAGTAGGAAGCCAGTCTGCTGGTGAACAGCATCCTCCCAACAACAACAGGGACGCTTGTTTATCCCTTTGCAAAGTTAGTATAACATGACACAAGGTTGTCAAGTGACTTAATAGCTGATGTTGACCAGATAGGATTCTTCTCTCAAGAGTGAAGTAGCTTGACTGTTATAGGCCCTGAGGACTAGTCCTACTCACACATTTGACCAATTTCCAGCTTCAGTGCCTCCCAGCAATCATGGGCCCAGTTTTGTAACAATCTCTTGAGTAGGCCATTGCAATACTATTATCCCTGTCTGTGTCTCTGTGCCTCTGTCTCCGTCTCTTGTCTCTCCCTCTCCTACCCTTTCCTCTCTTCCTCTCTGCCTGTCTATCTTTTTTTTCTTTTTCTTTGTCTCTTTCTGTCTCTGGTGATCAAACTCAGGAGTGCTGCACTGCAGCAGTACGATCCCTGCCAATTTTCGTTTTCTTCATTTTTGAGGTAAAGTCTTAACTAAGTTGCCCAAGTTAGACTGGAACTTATGATTTTCTTGCCTCAGACTAAGTGTGGGAATTACAAGAATGTAATACCCCTCTTGTTTTGTTCAGTTATTTTATTATGCCAGTCTTCCCTGTTCAGAAACATTGCACTGGCCCTTCTTTTAGTTTGGAAAGTCCCCCAAATTCCAGACTTATTCCTGATGTAATTATTGGGTTTTGTTGTTGTTTTGTTCTGTTTTTGAGACAGGGTCATTATGTGAGACCAGTAGGATATACTTCATAGTCATGGTGCAGTATGGCCTTGAACTCACTTATGTAGCCCAGGGTGGCCTTGCAATCATAGGGATCCTCCTGCCTCAGCCTCCAGAGTTCTGAGATTACAGGCTTGTGCCACCACACCTAGCTAGCTTTCTTATTTTCAACTTCTATAACCTTAGTCCTCTTAGAAGCAGTTTTCTTCCTTTTTTCATCTCAACTTTTCTTCAGTCCTTCAATTTTGCCTTCATTTTTATTTTATTTTTTTAATTTAATTTATTCATTTTTCTTTTTTATTATTACATTTTATTTTTTTGGCAGAACCGGGGATTGAACTCAGGCCCTTGCGTTTGCCAGGGAAGCACTTATTCTTCTGAGCCATTTCCTTGACCTCAATTTTTTTATTTTTCTGTATTATTTTAGGGAAGGGTCTACAGAGTGTTCAAGGTCTCACTACTAGATCAGACTTGTGATTCTCCTGTTTACAGCCTCCCAGGTGCTGGGATTATAGGCACACACGCCATCATGCCCAGTCTCAATTGCCATCTCTTCATGCCCTGGGGGAGCAGGGCCGGCATAGCAGGCCTGGAGGTTGAACTCCCGGCCCTTGTGCCTTGTTGCAGGAGCTTTAATTTGTTGAGCTATTTGGCCAGCCCTTTGCCTTCATTTTTATATAATTATTTTATTGCTCTTTTAATGGTTTCGTTTGCTTTGCATCTCATTTTGTATTGCTTTATCTGGAATCTCCATGGCACAGGACCATGCCTGACTCATCATCAGTCAGCACAGTCCAGAGAGAGCGAGAACCGACCACACACATGGCTGTCACAGGAATGCACACTTGAGCAACATTAGTGACCAAACTAACTAACAAAGTATTTCTATGCTAGAGTAGCAGTATGCCTAACTGAGGTTTCAGCTCACCTTCTTTTGCTATTCTTGTTCTTTAATCAGCCATTGTATGTAGCTTATTGTCAGGTTGTCATATATGAGTCTTTATCATAAGAATATTTCATTATTGAAATCCACTTAGCTGTTAATGTCTAGACAAATCCTTAAATTTTAGATCACTGTATTCATACAGTCATTGTCAGGAAGATACATCAAAGGAAATATAAAGCTAGCTTTAAAAATATTCCCTATCCCGCCCATTTTTCCTAAAGCTATTATGCTGAAGGAATCAAAAGGAGAAATCTATGATGTGAGTTCAGGTTTACTACTATAAGCATTTCAAGAAAGGTCCAGTTACCATGACAACAAATGCATGAATTTCAAGTGGAAACTTTTCAGCATATGGAACTGATAAAACTGTAGCATCCCCATTTTCTCTAGTATAGAATTGTTCTTCACCAAATTTCTTAAAAATGTGAAAACTGCTAATTTTAAAAGTATTTATGACCTTATTTTAAAATCTTTATTATAACTTAAAATTACAGCCAGTACAATGTCACCATGCAAATAGTTAATCATTTGATGTCACACTTCTGATATGTACAAGATCTCTTGTAAGCTTTTAATAAAATGGTAAATAGTTTAATGTATTGGGCATCCTTGACAATGGAAAATGACCTGCCACTTTATAGATTCCTTTGCCTTAAATGCTTTCTAACTCCAGTAGAGGAAAGCTGTTAAGCTTTAAGTACTCTGTCATATTTGCAGGCTTTTATAGAAGAAGAGAACAGCAGTCAGCAGTGATGATGGAAAACGATGGCAGGTAGACTTAAAACACCATAAAGCACCAGCGATTGTGTAATGCCTTGAATTGAATCCTTTTTGAATGAAATGATCAGCCATATGTGCCACCCTTATGGACCCTGTAAGAAGACAAGAAGAAATGTGCCCTAATGCTAACTGTGCATGAAATTGCAGTGTTAGGAGAGAGTGACCAGATGTTTCAATCTCAACAAATAGCTTGTTATGTGACTGAGGGAAAATATCTTTGCTGCATTGATCAAATACACCTTGAAGGAAGGGGTAATTTAATAGAGGCTGTCATAGTTTGTCACTGTCAATAAACTTTGACTTGACCTTTGCCTTATGTTTTTGATGTTGCTGCTGATAGGTGTTCCTGGGCAGATGTTTACTGCCTTGAAGGATTTTTGCTTTTTATAAAGTGTATACTAGGAATAGTAAAGCAGAGTGATGTTTTTCCAATTTTTTTTCTTCTTTAGTTATAAGTAAGCATGCTCCTCTGTGGATTTTCTAGAATTTCTGGGCAGATATGACTGAGTGACATCCTTACTTCAAAAGACCACTTTTTCTCTAAACGTTTTTTCCTTTCCTCACCTATTAGCTTCAGATTTAGCTTGCCACTATAAACTTGTATTGTGT